>CAJVQA010000436.1:0-34698 GCA_910591915.1 Cetraspora pellucida
TTTTTTTTATTAGTAGCTAATACATCATGCTGTTTTTTATATGCATCTAGGGCATCAGTAAATAAGTTGTTGAATTCGTTCTGATGTTGTGGTCTAATTGCTAAAATTCAAGTGAAGCTTCTAAAGAAGGCTGTGTCTCTATGAAAGAATTTTGCTTTTATTGCTGTTAGAATATGAATAGTGGTTGATTTTGTTGATAACTTGTAGCTGATCAGTTCTTTTAAGTTTTGAAGTGAGGTTAATGCATTTTTGGTTTTTTGTCATGTCCAAATTGTTGCATCAAATGATTTTAATTTTTTTTGTCTGATTTTTTCTAAAGCTGCCTGCATATGTTTTTTCTATTCTTTTTCTTTATCTGCTTTAAAATAAGGGTTTGAGGTTTTTCTAGTTCTCTCTGGAAGGTTATTAACTAGTGCTTGGCTGTATAATATTTTAATTTGTGGCTGTTCTTTGAGTATTGTATCAGTTGATCAAGTTTCTTTATTGTTGTCATTCTCTATATTTGTTGATGTGTGCTCTATTTCCATATTGGGTTGTTGTTTTAGGGTGCTGGCATCCAAGTTGGGCTGGGGCATTGCATTAGATAAGACTGGGTTGTTTGTTTTTTTCATCTGCATTGGTAAAAGGGAAGCAGCATCTATATTGTCTGGGTTCTGAATTGGGTTTTGCTCAGTTTGGTTGTTTGTAGGAAGGTTTGAGATTGTAGTTGTTGTTGTTGTGTGTAATGATGTCATTACCAGATTTTTTAGGAATATACTTGAATTTCTATTTTTTTTAATAATTTTTTTTTTGTTAGTATTTTTCTTATTACTTGCATGTATAGGAATAGCAATTTTGCTATTAGTTTTACGCTTCTTCTTATTGTTTTGATTATTCATAGTTTCTTGAATGAATCATATTTGTATATGCTGTTTAAAGTATTTGTCTTGGGACTTATTATTATCTTTACTAGTGTTGGTTCCAGTTGCTGACTTAGTCAACAACAATGTTAAGAAGGTGACTGAAGTGCAAAAAGCTTTCTTGTGACTTTATTTAATTCTGTTAAAGTTGTGCTATGCTGTTTGTTAATGCTAATACTTAGTTAATTAGTTAAGATATGTTTTAGTTCAGCTTTTTCAAAAAAATTTTTTGTTTTTTCCAATTTTGCTATAAAATTAGGATTTTCAGAAAAGAGTCCTTAATAAAAAAAAAGTTATAAATGAAAAATTAAATAATTAAAATATTTTTTATAAATTTGTAAATTGATAAAAAAAAATATTTAATTAAAATATAATAAATTTATTTTTAAACCTTAATATTATAATATATGTAATCCTAAAAGTATAGTTTAAAATAACAGTCAAAGGGGTGTGGTGACCTAGTAAAGTGGTCAGGTTGTCAACCTTCCAAGTAGTAGGTTGGATCTTCAAATCTCATCAACAGTGAAAATTTGAATAATCACCTATGTAATATTTGTATTATAGTAACTGTTACTAATAATTAGGTTAGAATACTTGTAATAGTGATCGCACCAGCATAACTAGCAGGTTATGGGACATCTGTACAATGTTGAAGTTACACAGAGAAATGCAAACTGACAGATCAGACAGTGCAAACACTATATAAGTTCTTGTGGCTATATAAATCCATTGAAATTAGATAACAAAAAGTCCATTTGAGAAAACCTAAGTAAAAAGATAACTGGATCTTTGATGGCTCTACTGTAAAGGCTAGTCCAGAGAAATGGATACCAAGATCTAGTACCTGGTCATAGTAGCCAGACAGGCAAAAACCTCTGAATTGGAAGTCTTAGATGTACTACCAACCAGGCCACTGAAATGAACTAAAAGAAAAGAATATTAGGCTAATCCAATATACTGATAGACTGGTTATAGTCATACATGAGCTATCTGGATTGAAAGTTTGGTAAAAAGGCAGACAAAAAGGCAGAGATATACTAAAATACCAGGGTTATGCTGTGAAGTAGATGCTAAGGTCTAAGTAAACTCTATAAAGATATAGCAGTTTAATGATTAGCCCTGACCACAAGTGTTGGTTCTGCTAAAGTGATATCTAGATTAGCTATAAAAATAGATACAAAAGGCTCTGAGGGTTTATCTTGAAGATAAATTAGTCCTAAGGTTGAGATAATGATCTGAACATCTGAGTATAACCCAGTAATATTAACACAGGTTACAGTTTAGAAAATTTAAAGTAAAACACTCAAGCAGAGGTGTTAGATACAGCAATTGGTAAGGAACTTTCAGGCAAACTTCTTAAATAGATAATATAGAAAAGTTATATGTGTAGTCAATTGTATGCTTTTCTGTAGTAGTTCATTAAACTACAATACCAATAAGTAATTAATAAAAGTCAAAAGACCAAAGAGGTCACCTTAATACCAAAAAACAAAATAACAGTTATTAGATTTAATATTATTAATAAGCTTTTTAATTTATTTTATAAAATATAATGTATTATAATAATTTAAAAAAAATAAATAACTTTTCTCACCAATCACCAAAACACAAACTTACAAAAAAAAGAAAACTGAATTTTATACAAAAACTAATATCAAAACAATAGTCAGAGACTTAGACAAAAAGAAAGAGCACTTTAAACAGACCTAGTAAGTACAAAGACAAAAAAAATAAAAAAACATAACAAGTAGAAAGAAGACAAGCTTGATGAAACCAAAACCAAAAAAAATTTTTAAGAAAACAGTATTGACCTAAAATCGCAGATTGTTTTGGACCATGTAAGCACATGAGAAAACAAACAAACAAACACATACAAATATAGACAAGATTAGAGATAGAAATCGGTTTAGTCAACTACTATGTTTAGTTGACTAATTTTTTTTTAAATATTAACAGTGAGGTCATGCCTTTAACTTTATTGAAATTTAATTGAAGTTTTTACAAAGAAAAGCTTGCTTTTAAATTACATATGAAGAATAAAGACTTAGACATATAATCTGTGGCCTAAACCTAATTTAGTTGACTAATTAGTTGACTAAACATAGTAGTTTATTATATAAAATTTTTAGTCGACTAAACTGATTCCAATCTCTAGACAGGATAGACATGTAAGTATTACAAAGTGCACATAATAGAAGCATTTAGAAATAGTTACACAAGTACTGTCAAATATTGATACAAATAAAACCAAAAAAGTTTAGAATATTAAAGTTGGTAAGTGAAAAGGCAGAAGCAGTACTAAAACTCATAGATAGCAAAGAATTAGAGCAAAAACTAGCAAATAAAGACAACTACTTTAATGTGAGAAATATAGTTGCAGCAGTATTATGGAAGACAGACTTAATAAAGACAATAATGCTAAAAAAAATATATGAAGCAATAATTAAAATAGACATGAAAGATCCAACCAGTATAGAAAAATAGGCAGAAAAAATAAATTGTGTAAGCCAATATTCAATAGCAGTAGAAAGCATAAGTAGTAAGAAAAATCAAACAATGTTAAGAAAAGAAATAACCACACCAAAAAGGTATATGGAAAAGATAAGACAAACAACAAATTTAGTAGATATAGTAATGAAGAAAAAAGAACTATGACAAAACATAAATAAAGAAGAAAAAGAATGACAAAAGAGAAGAAGAAATAAAGAAGACACAAAAAATACAGAAAACATAAGTATAACAATGAAAACAACAATAGACAAATATGTAAAAGAAAAAATTAAAACATTAAAGACAAATATAATGCAGCAAGATTGTCAAGACATAATAGCAGCAATTAGAAATTAAGAAGAAAAAGAAGAGTGAAGAAAGAAATGAAACTACAAAATAGAAAGAAGTAGCTTTATGAAGGCATCATTAGAACAAAGCATATGGTTATCTGCAAACAGAGATTACAGTAAGAAACTAATATATGCAGCAAAATTACTAGCATATAATGTGCTAGATAGCTCAAAAGAAGAAAAAACAAAATTTGTAAAAAGACTACTAATAACTAACAAACATGTAATAGAAGTCAAAGAAGTGTTCAAGAAGAGTAATGCTTGGATTGTAGTCAATTTTGATTGTAAACATGGTAGAGAAGAAGCAATTAACAAGATTTAAAGAAAACATAATGACTGGTTCAGAATAATTTCTAACACAGAAGAACATGAAAATAAAAGTAAAAAAGAAGAAAAAAAGAAAACAAAAAATAAAGAAAAAACAAGAAGAAAAAAAAAAGATGCAGAAAAGAAAAGGAAAATAAAAGGCAAAATGAAAAGCCAAAAAGAAGAGAATACAGACAAAGAAAACAAAAAAAACTTAGTAACACTTATAATATAGAACCTACTGAAGGAAATCTCAGAGCAAAAGATTAAATACCTAGTAAGAAAAGTAGAAAATATATCCTTATGCAAAATAAGAAAAAGCATATATAGAACAACATCAATAATTAAAGTCAAAGAAGAGGCTAAACAGATATTCCCATAGGTAATTGCTTTAAAAAATAAAAAACTAGCAAGAATAACAATAGGTAAAAAAGAAGAAGTAAGAAAAGAAGAAAGAAACCAGTTTACAGCAAGACTAAAAAGAATATCAAAAGAAATATCTGAACTAATTCTTCTAAGAGAACTTAAGGTTAGAAAGGCAATGGCAGTATACAAACCATCAAATAAATGGAGAAGACCAAGAGATTATGCAGTAGTATTATTCAAAAACCAAACAGACATGAACATAGCTACTAAGAAAAAAGTTTGATACAATAGAACTTTAATGTTCTGGAAATACAAAATTCAAAAAGATAATAAAAGAATACAAGAAGGTAGCAGCAAAGAGCAAGCAACACAAAAAAATAAAAAAGAAATACAGAAAGATACAAGCTCAAAAGAAGAACAAGAAAATGCAAAAGATTCAATAAATAGATATAAAAAGAAAATAGAATTAAAGAAAACAGAAATAATTGAAGAAGTAAAAACTACAGAAATAAAGTACAAGATAGAAGAAATGTAGTAATCAAAGACCAGAGTCAAGAAAATACAAACAAAAAAAAGATAGTTCAAAGAAAGCCACAAGAAAGAGCCTTACATATTGAAGACATATTAAACCTAATATTAGAAAGATTAAAAATACTAAAGAAGAACAGAGAAAAAAATAGAATAAAACAACTCAACTACTTCGAAAGGTGCCATAGTTGAATTAATGAATATAGACAAGAAGATAAAGAGTTCTTACAAAATAAGAGAAAAGTTTTTAAAAAAAGAAGAGAAGAAACTTTTTGTTAAGAAGAAAGCAAGAATGTTAGAGAAAGAAAAAAAATTAAAAGTATAAAAATAGAATAAAAATCACTAAAAGAAAAGTGGAAAGAAGGAAAAAAAGAAATAAAACTGGCATGTCATAATATTAATGGACTCAAAACAAAAGATTAGAAATTGAAAAATTTACTTAGCTAAGCAGAAGAAGAGAAAATTACAATAATGAAAATTACAAAAACAAATTTTATAGAAAGAGAAGGGAAGTTCTTAACATATGCAACAGGCAAAAGATACATAGGTTTTTGGACAAATATAGCTAAAGATAAGAAGAAAGATTTAGATATTGGAATTGTAATTAATGAACAATAAAAAAAATGCATAGGTGCAGTTAAAAAAATAAACGAATATATGATGAAGATTACATTATACTTCAAACAATTAGAATTAGTTATAATTACAGCATATATACTATCAAATAATAAGGTAGTAGAAAGAAACATTCAACAAAAAATTGTAAAAACAGTCTTAAAAAGGAAAAGACAAACACAAATCATCATAATGGGTGATTTTAATTACACAGTAGACAATATTTTAAACAAACAACATTCACAAACAACAAACTACAAAAGGCTGCCAATCTTTAATTAGATGAAGAAACAAGACTTTAGAGACATGTATAAAGACTTGTATCTAATAGATCAGCAATACATGTAGTCAAATAGAGAAGCAGCAACAAGAATTGACTATATATAGATATTAGATAGTTTAGTCTTAGACTACAAAAAAGCAGAAATCAAAGAGGTAGAAGAGATTACAGAGAGCAATCACAAGATAGTAATAGCAAAAATATGGATCAAACATATGATAGCAGTCAAAAGCAAGACAAATATTAAAAGAAAGAAGCATTTAAGAACAATATACTTATATAATTAAACAAAATTAGAAGATTAGAAAATTATATACAAGAGCTACAGAATTGGTTAAAAATAAAGAAGGTTCTAAAAGACATTCACAAGAAAGAACAAAATAAGAAGAGAAAAGCAAAAAGGATAAACAATATATAGAATATAATAGAAGAAGCTATTATTATAGCAGCAAATAAGCATATACTTAAGAAAAAAGTATTTAACACAATAAGTAACAGAAAAAGAAGTTAGAAGGAACAGCAACAAGAAGAAAACATTGTTAAGTTACAAAAATTAATCAAGCATGCAAAAGCTAAAAAAACTCAAGTAGTAACAGAAAAGAAAAGAAGTGAAATGAATGAACAATTAAAGATATTAGGCAAGGAAATTGGCACAAAATTGCCAAAACTACAAAGACAATAGTCAAATGTATAGATAGAAGATATGAAAGGTTAGAAAAAGCTAGTAATGAAAAGAAAAAAAAAGAACTGAAAGCAAATACAAAGAAAACAAATAAAAGAGAATATAGATAAAAGATATGAAATGATCAGAACAGATTAGGAAAAGATGATAGCAAGCCTCTTAAATAGGCCTTATAAGAAATAGTACTCGACAGATTTATCAAACAAATAGAAGAAAAAATAAATCTGCTAACAAGCTCAGAAGATGTTAGAATAGAAGTAGCAAAACACTATGAAAAACAATTTAGAAAAAGAAATACAAGATTAGAAGAGATGTTAAAAGAGTAGAAAAAAATATATAAATCACAAGAAAACATTAAAGAGGAATAGTATACAGAAGTTGAAAGAGAAATTGAAGAAAAAGAATAGAAAGAAACATTAAGAAAACTGAAGACAGAAACAGCTCCAAACATATCAGATATAAGTTACATTCTGATAAAGCAAACTAAAAAGAAAACACAAGAAGTATTTAGAAACTTTACAGATTTATGTCTAGAAAGAAGAAAGATATCAACTAAATAAAAGATAGCACAAGTTTACCCAATACCTAAAGATGTTGAGTGAAAATATAGTTTAAACAATATAGAACTAATATTACTAATAGAAATATTTAGAAAAGTTGTAACAAGGTGTTAACAAGAAGGCTTGTCAAAGTGTTTACAGAAAAAGAAATACTTAAAGAACCAAATTATATATGCCTCTTAGGTAACTTAACAGAACAATTAGTACATATTATCAACATGATAATGAAAGAAGCAAAAAAGAAGGATAAAGAAGTATAGATACTTCTACAAAACATAAAAAAAGCATTTAACTCAGTTCTACTTAAGAGTCTAGAACTAGTACTATGAAGGATTAAAGTACCTAAAAGAACAATAAAATACATTCTGGATCTGTTTCATGACAGACAACTAAAAATTATTATAGCTTATGATCTAACAGATCTAACAAAAGAGATATCAGCAGAAGATGATATAGATCAAAGAGAAGTAATATCTCTATTAATATGATGACTTTTCTATGATCCACTGTTAAAAAGAATACAAGAAGATAAAAATTTAAAATATATAATAGAACAACAAATCAAAAGAGGAATGCAATGCAACAACATTACAAAGTACTATCAAGCAGTCATTGTATTACAATATAGATTGCAAATAGTAAAAAACAGCTAATGGAAATATTAAAAATAGCAGAAGAATTTTATAAAATAAATAATATAGAGATAAATGAATTCAAGTCAAAACTGTTAATAATAAATATAAAAGTAAAGAAAAAAAAAAAAGTGATCTTTGGAG
This sequence comes from Cetraspora pellucida, assembly GCA_910591915.1. Lineage (NCBI taxonomy): Eukaryota > Fungi > Glomeromycota > Glomeromycetes > Diversisporales > Gigasporaceae > Cetraspora > Cetraspora pellucida. The sequence goes on from CAJVQA010000436.1 coordinate 7,853, forward strand.
AAAGCAAGATAACAGAAGAAGCAAAGAACAAGATAGTTCACTTACTAGGAATATGGCTAAATAATAGAATAAGTAAAGTATTAGTTAAAAAGAAAGCTAAAAGAATAATCAACTAAACAATAAGAGATTATAGATACAAAAAGATGATGATAAGTCAAATTGTATATATAAATAATATAGTAATAATATCAAAATTAAGTTATATGCTATAGCTAACAAAAATGTCAGAAAGAAGTATAAGCAAAATATACTAACCAATAATAAGTTTAGCAAAGCAAAAGAGCAATCTACAAAGAATATTAGAAAACTACGTAATGGAATACAAAGATCTTAGATGCTACAAAACATTACAATAAGAGTTAATAACAAAACAAATAAGTGGCCTATTAGCAAGACTAAACAGACAAGATAGTTTTAGTTAGTTAACAAAATTAAGAATAACACAAAGGTGCCAAAGAGTAGATTTAATGAAAGATATATAAAAAATAAAGAAGATATCAGAAAATATAGAAGGTTAAAAAAGTAACTTAGCTTGTCTAACATTACTAAAAGCAAGGAAACTTAATATAAATATAAGAACAGAAGTCAATCTATAAACAATATTTGGATATAGAATCAAAATAAGAGAACTCATAGATATACAATTACAAAAAAGAAATAGTACTAAAATAAATGAAGCAGACTTAATATATCTAAGCTAGCTGATAGATACAAAAGAAGAGAGATTAATTACATAGCAGTAGCTAAAAAGTTACTAAGGCCTATTAAGTAAAGGAAAAAAAACAGAATGGTTTAAAGTGATAGAACTAGAAATGCTTATTAGACCAGAAAATAGAGAAGTTAAAAGACAATTTAAAACAATCGAGCAAAATACTCAAGTAATACAAATAAGATATAAGTATATCTTAGAAGACAAAAGAAGAAAAGAATAGATAATGCATAACATACAGAACAATTGACAATTAGGAAAGATAATCAAGAAGAAAAAAAAAAAATACTAATAGAACATTGACAAATGTAAAGTAAAAAAAGCGAATTAGCTATTGAAATTAACAGATATAAGAGTTGTATAAGAGAAAAAGAACATCAAAAAGATAGCTGCCAATAGTGGATAAAAGTAAATAACAGAATCAATATGATCCAGATGTATTGATAAAAAAAGACAGTAACAAAATCAAGATAACAATAAATAAAATAACAGAAATAATAAAAACAAACAAACTAATAACAAAAGAAAAGAAACTCAAAGGACTAAGAATAATAGAAGAGCCAGAAATAGAGATAATCAGATGATAAAAATTAAAAGATAGCATTAGTTAAGAAATAATAGAAGTTTTAAGAAGGAATATAACAAGAAACAAGAACAAATATGTAATATACATAGACAGAATAGCAAACTTGAAGACTAAAGAAAACACAAGAAGCAGAAGTAGTATAGGTATAAGGTAAGTGCAAATAGATAAAATACAAGAATGTTCAAAAGAAAAAGTAGCATTAGGTTTAAAAAGATAACGAACATCAATAATAGCTAAGTTAGTAACAATATGAGTTGCAATTTTAATAATATTAAGAGAGAAACAAATAGAAATATATACAGATAACAACATAGCAATAAAAAACATTAGTAGAAGTTTAGAACAAATATGCAGAAATAAGATTCTCAAAAAAAAGAATGCAATATAAATAATAAAAATTAAAAAGCTTATTAGGATAAAGAATATTCAGATAGAGTTGGTTAAAGTTAAGAATCACAGTAAAGATAGATGAAATAATAAAGCTAATAGTCTAGCAAAAAAAAGTGTAACAAGTAAAGAAATCATATAGGTCAAAAAAGTCAGTTGTGAAGAGATAAAGTACTGTTTAGAGTAGAAAAACAAACATATTGATATACCAACAAAACTGCTATGCAAATTGATAATGAATATAAGATTAGGAGTAAAATAGAAAAAAATGAAAGCAATTAGAGAATTAGAATTAGAAACAAAAGTTATGATTTATAATTGAATATATTTTTGAAATAGACTAAAGATATCTAAAGGAGTACATTATATAACAAAAAAAAATAATATCAGAAGAAGAATATTTATAAAGTGTATAATAGATAAACTTCTAATACTAAAAAAACTAAACAAAAAAAGACCAAAATTATATACAACAACAGAGTACCAAATATGTCACAATAAAACAAAAGAAACACAAACATATTTGATAACATGTAAAAAAACAAAGAATCTGTAAAAAAAAATCTAAAAAGTGATCATTACAACAGCCTGGAAAGGATTAAAAGAAGAAAAAAAGTTCAGGTTCTTCTATATATATTATATATAGTGTTCTTTAGAAAAACAGAAGCAAAGAAAGTTAAAATAAGAAAAATATTAATCAAAAGTCTTATTTCAAAAAAAACTCAAAACAGATTAAGACAACTTCTAAGTACAAAATCAAGATAGCAGTTTATGAAGATAATAGTAAGGATGACTTAGAACATATTCTACGAACAAGTATAAAAAATCTAATATAAGAAGATCAACAAATAGGAGAAAAATAAAGAAATAACAGATGAAATAAAAAGAAGAAAAGAAAAAGAGAGAAAAACACTAAGTAAAAAAAAAAAAAATCAAATTAGCAAGTAATAGAAAAAAGAAAAGAAAAAGTAAAAGAAAAAAAAACAACTCAGAAAAGAAGTATAAAAAACAATTTTAGAACTTGTTATGAAAGAGTGAAAACAGGATGTGATAACCTAGTAAAGTGGTCAGGTTGTCAACCCTCCAAGTGGTAGGTTGAGTGTTCAAATCCTATCGACAGTGAAAATTTGGATAATCATCTATGTAATATTTGTATTACAGCAACTGTTACTAATAATTGGATTAGAATACCTGTAATGGTGGTCACACCAGCATGACTGGTAGGTCTTAGGACATTCATATAACAAATTACATGATATTGTTCTTTGAGACAAGGTTGTGGTTACATAAAGGAATGCAAACTGGTAATTAGATGATGCAAACACTAGATAAGTTCTTATGACTATGTAAATCTGTTAAAATTAGGTAATAAGAAGTCCATTTGAGAAGACCTGAATAAAGAGGTAGCCAGATCTTTGATGACTTTACTATAAAGACTAGGCTTATAAAATAGATACCAAGACTGAAGTAACTGGATGGGAAAAAACCTCTAGGTGAGAGGTACCACCAACTAGGTTACTGGATCGAGCTGAAGGAAAAGGATATCAGGCTGACCTAATATACCAATAGACCAGTTATAAATCCTATTAGGCTATCTGAATTGGGAGTTTGATAAATCAGCAAAGATATACTAAAGTATTTTGGATATGCTGTGAAGTAGATGCTAGGGTTTGTAAAAACTCTACAAGAATATAGTAGTTTAATAGTTAACTCTGACTGCAAATGTTGGTTCAACCATAACGATATCTAGATCAACTATAAAAATAGGTACCAAAAACTCTGTGAGGTTTACCTCAAGGATAAATTAATCCTAAGGTTGAGATAATGATCTGAGCATCTTGGATAACCCAGTGATATTAATATAGATTACAGATTCAGAAGGTTTAAAGTAAAACACCCAAGCAGAGGTATTAGATATAACAATTGGTAAGGAACCTTCAGACAAACTCCTTAAATAGATAATATAAAAAAGTTATACATATAGCCAATTGTATACTCTCCTGTAGTAGTTCATTGAACCACAATACCAATAAGTGATTAATAAAAATTAAAAGATTAAAGAGATCATCTTAATACTAAAAAAAAAAATAAATAAAAAAATAAAAACCTTTTTATTATAGACTTTAAGTAATCAGACAAGCAGTTTACTTTTGCTTGAAGTAATGCAACAGGTTGCACTTAAATACCATTAGAGTGATCAAGTAATGCAAAACTTATTTGTTAAAGATATTTATATAATTGCAAATGTAATTTCAAAATCTTAATAAAACACAAACATAACTGCTTAAGAGAAGAAAAAAAATATATAATATATTAGAAATGATAATATAACCTATAGTTTTTAATACTAAAGCATAAATTTTTATTAGAACCTTATTCTAATTATTAAACATGCACTAAAAATTATTTCACATTTATATCTAATCTGTTTCTTTTGCATCTTCTATATAAGAGTAAATTGTTTTTTTATAAAGCTTTGTTTGTTCATTAACAAAAAATTTTGACTGCTCAAGTTAAGAAAGAGGCATAACCAGTTTTTTGTCTAAAACAAGTAAACCTCAAAACAGTATATCAAAAAAGAAAGAAGTAAACTAGCAATAAAATAAAAACGCGTTAGTTACTCCATTTAGATCTTTTGATTATCATGTTACACCTGATCATCAAAATTGTTATGGTGATCGTCGGTTTTTGCGCAGTGCTCTATCGCTAAGGCTAGACTTTGAGCAAGATTTGTAGAAAATTGATATTTTTAACTAGTATTTGTTCTATAAGTAATGTTATAGAAAAACTATTTAACAGTCTCTAATAAAAGTTTATCGGTTTTTGTATTAGTTTCTGAGTAATTTAGAAGGAACCGATTAGGGACCGAACGGTGTGGAAAAAATTTTGTTGATTGGTCCCATCTAGACTACTCAGAAACCAGTACAAAAACAAATAAACTTTATTACAGACTGTTATAGAAAAATAACTTTTCTATAACTTTACTTATTGAACAAATACTAGTTAAAAATACAGTAAGCCTCCATAAGTGCATACTCTCGGGACCGAACTTCAACGACGTGCACTTAGAGAACAATAAGAAAAAGTACATTTATGGAGGTCATGTATTTGGGCCTTAATTTAAGTGTGCATTCAGAGAGGACGTGACTTATAGAGGGTGCACTTATGGAGGTCTCATTTTATTAACTTTTTACAAATCTTGCTCAAAGTTGGCTGACAAATTACTGCGGGACCTTAACAAAGCCTAATAATCGAGCACATACCGTACGTATCTAATTTGCAATGCTAGTACGTAGTCTATACGTATAACTTGCAAAATTGTTATATTTTTTGAATTTAAATAGGCCTTATAATAACATTAAATATTAATGAATTAGCAATTAGCGTTAGTCAATAAAAAGTCAATAAATCATATGTAATAATAATTTTTATCCATGAACAGGTCATTTTTGAAGCTTATCTGTTATCGTTATGCTAAATAAGTCATACGATTACTTAAGCTCGGAATTATCTAAACGACCAATCATTCTTAATAAAGTTACGGATTCAAAATTCCGTGATGTATCACTATTATACTGCGGACCGCAGTAGGAAAATTTTGTATATAAACGCGAAAAATAAAAGGTTGAAACGAAAAATAAATTTTGATATTTTTCTAAAAAGATCTTATTATCGTTGGATTGATTAATCTGATTATTATTAGTTTATGAATAGTCAGTTAATTATTTATCTCTAATTAAATTATTTATCTATAATTAATCCGCGATATTGATCTTGTATCTTTTATATCCGTCGAGATTGTTAAAAAACAAAAAAATAAAAACAAAAAAAGATGCAAAACTACTCTGGACTAATCAGTATTTCTAATGGCTACAAGCCTATTCCTTTGAAAAATATTAATGTTGAAGCCAATGGTTTGTAATTAATTTTCTAGTTAGTCTGTTAGATTTTTTGAAAAGACAAATTATTGATTCGTTAGCTAATTTTATCACTATACCATTTATATTTATCCTAAAGTGGTGGATATGATTGCTGAAGGTAAATTTCGCAAGAATTATTTACGCATTATTTCTAATGCATCAATAATAATGCCTTTTTAATTTAATTTACAGTCATTATTTCTCAAACTTACACAAATGTTGAAAACGATATGATTGAGGCGATCTATAAATTTCCAACTCATGAAGCTGCGGCTATATGCGCCTTTGAAGCTGAAATCGATGGTAAAAAAAAGGTCAAAGGTATTGTTAAAGAAACACAAGAAGCAGTAAAAGAATACAATACCGCTATTCAGGTAATTTATTTTATACTTAAGCTTTGGTATTCTTTTGCATTTTATTAATAAACTTTCTTTGCATAGGGAGGGCATGGTGCTTTTCTATTGAATGGACAACTTCCAGATGTATTCGAATGTATGGTCGGGAATATTCTTCCAAAACAGACTGTAGTCATAAATATTACCTATGTTGTAAGTAAATAACAAGAAAATCTGTAACTTATATAAAATTTATCAAAGCTCATATATAATCTTTTTAATACATTCAGACTGAACTTAAACATGATGCAGAAACAGAAAAAATTCGTTTTGTACTTCCCACTTCAATTGCCTCGAGATACGGAAGATATGATCCATCAGAATTTCCTTCTTTTGCAAGCAATTTACCTCTTGTCAACACTGTTAATCCAACTAGTAATTTATCGATTTCTGTTACGTGTCGAATGACATCCTACATTACAAGTATTGAATCACCATCCCATTATATATCGACTGAATTAAATGTTAATGGGAACTCAAAAATTTCTAGAGTTACTTTGAGTGAGCAGACGACTTATCTGGAAAAAGATTTCATATTGGTCGTTGAAAGTCATGGTCTTGATCAACCAAGGTAATTTAATGTTATTCATACGTATTGATATGTTAAACTTTTTTCGTGAAATGTTATTAATCCTTGTATCTGAACTTTATTTTAGAGCATTCATTGAATATGATCCAGTGACCGAAACGAATTGCGTTATGTTAACCTTGGTTCCAAAATTTGCTATCAATCCCACTTTAACCGAATTGATATTTGTTATTGATAGGTAAGCTATCAAGCGTATTATTACTTTTTTTTAAAAATTAAACTTAAATTAATATACTGTATATTTTATTATTATCTATAGGTCTGGCTCTATGGTAGGAGCACCTATCAAAAAAGCTGCTCAAGCACTTGAATTATTTCTACGATCACTCCCAGAAGATTCATTTTTCAATGTTGTATCATTTGGTAGTAGTTACGACTCACTTTTTCCGAAAAGTCAACCTAATTCTCAATCTGCGATTTCAGCAGCTCTTTCACTTGCTCAAAGTATGGCTGCGAATTATTATGGAACGGAAATTTATCAATGTCTGAAATGGGTTTTTGAGAATAAGAGAAATGATATGCCAACTTCTGTATTTCTTCTCACAGATGGTAGTGTTTGGAATGTAGATCAAATTGCCGAATTGGTTCGATCAAAGGTAGATGAAAGTGATGACCTTCGCTTATTCTCCTTGGGGATTGGAAGTCAAGTATCCCATAATTTGGTAGAAAGTGTTGCACGTGCTGGGAAAGGATACGCACAATTCGTAACTGACTGTAATAAAGATGGATTTGAAAAAAAGATTATTGGATTTTTGAAAAATTCACTCAGACCTCCAATTAAAGATTACAAAGTCGAATGGACAAAAAATGATGTCATAGAATTCGAGGACGATGAACTTTCAAAAAATAATTCAGAGAAACCAATTATCAGCTTTTTTAATGAAGGTGTTGAATCTCTTCCCCCACTACCACCAACAGATGATTTTCTTTCAAGATTACAATTTCGACAAGCTCCGTATGATATTCCGCCAATATATCAAGGAGTCCGTTTAATAGTTTATTGCATACTTGCAAAGGGGGTTGAGCCTAGAAAGAGTATTACACTTTCTGCGATGTCTCAAGATGGTCCAATGAGGTTGGAGATTCCAGTTGATCCCGTCACATTGCAAGGAACTAAGATGCATACACTTGCAGCACGTAAACTTATACAAAATCTTGAAGATGGAACTTCATTTCTTCATAAACATCAGAAATATCGAGGAAAACAAGTTCCTAATTCCGTTGTTCGTAATCAGATCATTTCTTTAGGTAAAACATATAGCTTGGCATCCCGTTATACAAGGTAAGGCTTTTGAATTTTAATAAACTTTATATTATAATTTATTTTTTTAACATTAATAACCTTAATATTATATAGTTTTATAGCGATTGACGAAAGAGATGTAGATATGACTAAAGAACAAGATTATAAGCCATTACAAATGATGGTGCCAAACTATATCTCATCAAATTGTGGATTCGGAAGTATCCAACCAAATTATCCTAAATTTGGATTAGGAAGTAACTTTAGCCAGAAAAATTGTCAGAATATCGGATTAAATCAACCGAATCTATCTCAATTTGGTGGATTCGCAGTTGCAACTCATGCACAATCTCAAACCGTCAATACGTTAAATTCATCAAATGCATCGAATAATAGTGGATTTGCATTTGGATTTGGACCAACAACTCAAAAAGCCAGTCAATCACTATTTGGATCAAATACGTCGAATAATAATGAATTTGGACCAGTGGCTCAGACAGCCAGTCAACCGCTATTTGGGACAAATATATTGAATAATAATCGGTATAGTGGATTTGCACAAGCAACTCAAACAGCCAGTCAATCGCTATTTGGATCAAATACGTCGAATAATAATGAATTTGGATCAGTGGCTCTAACAGCCAGTCAGCCACTATTTGGAACAAATACGCCGAATAATAATGGGTATAGTGCATTTGGACCAGCAGCTCAAACAGCCCGATCGGTATTTGAATCAATTGGGTCGAATAATAGTGCATTTGGATGCAAGACGTTTGGTGGATTTGGATCAACAACTCAAGCAGTTAATTCTGGTGGATTTGGATCAACAACTCAAACATATAATTCTGGGGGATTTGGATCAACAACTCAAACATATAATTCTGGTGGATTTGGATCAACAACTCAAACAGCTAATTCTGGTGGGTTTGGATCAACAACTCAAACAGCTAATTCTGGTGGATTTGGATCAACAACTCAAACAGCTAATTCTGGTGGATTTGGATCAACAATTCAACCAACTAGTCAACCATTATTTGGATCAATTACATCAAATAATAGTGGATTTGGAGCTAAAGCTAAAACAGACGGTCAATCATTATTTGGTGGATTTGGTCAACCACAGTTTGGTGAATTTGGGCATAAAAGTTTATCCTCTAATAACTCTCAAATACAATCTAGTGGATTTGGCCAACCACAGTTTGGTGAATTTGGGCATAAAAGTTTATCCTCTAATAACTCTCAAATACAACCGAGTGGATTTGGTCAACCACAGTTTGGTGAATTTGGGCATAAAAGTTTATCTTCTAATAACTCTCAAATACAACCTAATGGATTTGGTCAATCACAGTTTGGTGAATTTGGGCATAATAAAAGTTTATTCTCTAATAACTCTCAAACACAACTTAGTGAATTTGAATCCATAACTAATATACAACCTCAAGAGGTCAATACCAATATTTTGAATTCAAGTACACAGAATCAAACACTATTTGCTTACAAACAGATGCCTCAATATGGATCAGTATTTACCTCAAACTCCACTGACATTCCTCAACAAAAAAATAATCCGACAAATCCAACTTTAGAAACTCTTTACAATTTTTTAAGATTTCAATCATTTGATGGAAAGTTCTTGCCATCTGAAGAGTTTTATGCATATTTCAAAAAAGATGAAACCGAAAATAATAACTTAAAAGAATATTGTATTAAAAATAATATAGATGAGACAATTTGGACAACATCAATAGCAATAGGATATTTGGAAATTATTATATGTTCCAAGTATAAAGCGGAAAGTGAATTGTGTAAAGAAAAGGCTGAAAGGTGGTTAGAAAAGATGTCAGGTAGTGAAAAGACAAAAGTTGTGGAAATAGCGAAAGAGTGGATACGAAAATGGGTTAATAATTTTCAAAGTAAATAATACAATTATATAATTCTTAGTTTTCAAACTTTTTTTTCAAATATTATCAAAAAAAAGACATTATTTTTTTAAATATTATTAACAAAAAAACTTATTTTTTCTAATATTATCAAAAAAAAGACATTATTTTTTAAATATTATCAACAAAAAAACTTATTTTTTCAAATATTATCAACAAATTTATTTTTTCAAATATAATTACTGTATATTTTTCAAATAATATTAAAAAAAAACATCTTAATATAAACTTTAAAAAAAAGTAAAACAAGCGAATTTGGCCGTTTACAATTTAAAAGTTAGTAAATTTAAATATTTATGTTTATATTTATTTATCTTTTTTAATAAATAAATGAACTTTTTTTAATTTATTATATAAACTTAATAAAATTCTTAAAGATTAGAGGTTAAATCTAGTCATATATTAGTCAAAAGAATCAGGAATATTGTTAATAGTAAATTCAATTTAATTCACTAATTCTCTTCAAAGAATTGAATTAAAAACCTATAAGAAAATATTGGAAGAAATAACATAAAAGAAACTTTCTATTATAGATGCAAATTTATAAAAAGTTATGAAATTTTGACTGGGTGGGTGCCTAAATGTCGTGATTCTCACGCGTTATTTGTGAAAATAAACAAATCTATTGTAATTGTTTTTTTCCCTTTTTTTTGGGTTTGTATCACCGGCGCAAATAAGTAAATCCCGGTTGGTATAGTTCGTACGTATAGTTTTTACTCTGTAACAGATGTACAATTTATATTGTGTATTAAATATACAGTACATAATGTATAAAAAAAATAATTAAGTAACAAATTTTTTGTTTGTGTTTTTTTTTACTCAAAAAAATGTCTGGTGAAAAAGATGATGACAAGATTATTTTCATGGAATGTGAAAAGGCCCTGAAAATGAGTGATGCGGAAAGCATCTATTGGCTTGGCTATTGTTATGAGTTTAGTTTCGATATCGAAAAGGATGAGAAGAAAGCATTCAAATATTATCATAAATCCGCAAAGATGAATCACTCTCGCGCCACATACCAGGTCGGTTATTGTTATTACCTTGGGATTGGGGTCAAACGAAACAATCGATTAGTATTCAAATATTACCTAAAATCTGCTGAATTAGGTGATTAAATGGGTATTTGGAAAACTTCTATCTGTTATCACCATGGAATTGGTATTAAAAGGATCAAGGTAAATCTGATAAATGGATTAAGAAAGACCAATCTAATATTTTCCATCTCGTCTTAATAGTTATCGTGAATATGATAAATGTACAAATTGTGTAATGAATAAAATACGAGTATGGCATGGTGTCAGACGTGTGATCCGGATCACAACATGAGAATGGACAAGTGGAAATAAAAATATCGATAATTGTGTGAAAAAATTCCAACTTATAGCCAAAGAATATGAAAGGATAATTGAATGGATTCCATTTGATAAGTTCTATGAAATCGAGAAGGTTGGCGAGGGAGGATTTGGATCGGTATTTTCCGCAAAGTGGGATGGTATATGATGTTTCTTTTCTGATGGATAGAGATCTCGTTCACTATATGCTATTGTTGCACTCAAAACCTTGACTCGTTCCAAAGGAAATCACGATTTTTTAAAAGAGGTAAATCTATATTGTCGTATGATTTATTTAAGTATAGATTGATTATTTTTCACGAAATTTTACAAGTTTGAAATTCATATGCAATGTGGATTATCCGAAAATTTTCTTCGTATATATGGTTTGACTCAAAATGCAGAAAAAAAATGAATATATGATAATACTTCAATATACCGATAATGGAAGCCTTTACATTTTTTAAAACCGAATTTTAAAGATCTTACATGGAAAATTAAATTAAGTCTACTTGTAAATATTTCATCAAATTTAGAAAGAATACATAATGCAGGATACATTCATGCAGATTTTCATAGTGGCAATATTTTACAACACAATGGTAATCGAGCCTATTTAATGAATATATAAAGTCTTACATATCTGATCTAGGATTATCTAAAAAGACAGATGAAAATGATTCGGAAGGAGATGTTTACGGCGTCATGCCATATGTCGCACCGGAGGTTTTATCAGGCAGGCAAAATTTCACACAAACAGTGGATATCTATGGATTTGGAGTCATCATGACAGAGATGTCAACCGGGCAATGACCTTTTGATGGTCATGAGTTTGATGAAGGTCTCACGATAAAAATTTGCAATGGATTTCGTCCCAAATTCGCACCTGGAACACCAGATTGTTACATCAAATTGGCCACGCGATGAAATGACCCGATGCTGGTGAAATCTTGAATAAAGTTTCTGAATGGTATGGTTCAGTTCTTTTTAGTGAAACTAGAAAACGATTCGAGGATACCGACGAAATAATCAAAAGATTGCCATTTATTCGATCGAACTATCCCGACCATATCATTATAATAATATCAAATTTGGGTGTTAATTATTTATAGTATTTCTATAACGATAATACTTATTATTTTAGTTGACCTGTAATTCGCATATTTCGAACAGATTGAACAGTTAACTGTTCAAACTAACAGATTACAATACAGTTAATTACATAAACTAAATGATTTATCAACTTTGGCTTTAACAAATAACTATAGTTCGAACAATTGATCTAAAAATATACACAAAAATACGGTTTTAACGTTATAAACCCATAAATAATCATGATTTGGGTTAATTAATAAACATATAAAATGGTTTTCATTAATGGTGTGGACTAGATGGCAGAATAGCATAGAATTACTATTAGAATATAGTAAATAAAAGTAAAACTTTGCTATGAATAAACTTGCTTGCCAATTGAATTATTTTGATTATCTAAATTTAATAAATTATAAGCAAACTAGATCATATATTTAATAATTTATAAGCAACTATACATACGCACGCACGTACGTGCGTATGTATTTGGTTTTTTTGAATACTATGCAGATTCGGCAGATTCAGCAAATTTTAATGATAGCGATAGTCCAATAAAAACACTATTTCAAAATCTTCATCCCTTATTTTATAGGGGCTACATACAGCATAAATTGTATTATTGATATTTACATAAGAGAGTAGCCTTAAAAGCATCAAAAAAGTAACCCTAAACCAATCAGAAATTTACCCCGCTTTACATACCGATGGCAATCTTTCTGTTTTCGAAAAACAAAAAAAAACAAAATTACGATATGATTACACATATGGCGTTGTCAAAAAATTCCATTGAAATCGCATAACAATAATAAAACAATAGAAATTCTCAATGATACGTACACTTTTGATTGTTGAATGAATGTTTTACAGACACGTATAAACTGTATTGGGTATGGTTTAAACTATATGTAAACTATATGAGCATATGAGCATACATATATATTTTCGCATAACGCATGTAATCATTGTCTTAATTATTAAAAGTCTATGTAGTTTATATTTGTTGCTTCGGACTAACATGAGTGAATTCCGATTGTTTATATGCTAAAAGGGAATACGAATATTGTTGAATATTATTGAGTATTATTGAATATTATTGAGTATTATTGAATATTACTGAATATTATTGTATATTACTGATTATTATTGATGATTCATTGTAATAATCTCTAAAAATAAGAATTACCCCTTTACATTTTTATTGGCACAAGTAGTAATTGAATTTCTAAAATCATAACCTTCTTTGGCAAACAAACATTTCAAAATTATTTAATGATTAATTATTTTAATCAAAAACAAATGAATTTTTACGAAGAAAAAATGCTAAACTAATTTTTTTAATCTATGTAATTATCAATAAAGGGGTTATTATTCATTACTATTAAGAGTTATACATGATATTGATACATACACTAAAGTTTAAACACAATAAGTATATATATATATATATATATATTGCATCTAGAATAGCATCTAATCTCAGATATCGCTACTTCAGATGGAGGCGTTTTTATCCTTTCTATGCAAATACCCCATATTTAAATTTTGACGAATCAAAATTGAAAGTGACTTTGTTCAATTATTATGATTAATTTGAAAAAAAATAAACAATTCGATTTATGATATATTTTGCATTTATGTATGTATTTAATAATTTTTTTTTATAAATTTGTAAAAAAGGAAAAAATAAATAAATAAATAATATTTATAATTTACATATATATAAATAAGAAAATAAATAAATAAATAATAAATTATAAATTATGTATATAAATAATAAGTAATAAATTATGTATATAAATAATAAATAATAAATTATAAGGTAAATGTAGGTATTATGACTTATGACGAATTGAACATGTTACAAGGAAATAAAATTTTTTTACTAAATAAATCGAGCTTTACTTACGTACTAACTTTTAAATTTTGGCACATTAAGGATAACTTTTTATCAACAGTTAATGGTATATTTACCTTATATATTACACTGTCTTGCAAGCACATTTCCTGAAATTTTCATGATTGATATGTGATTAAGCCATCAAATTATATTGGATTGTAGTCTAATAAATAATAAATATGTAGTTAAATTGATGGTATAAGGGATAATTTATAAATATATAAGAAAAAATAAATAAATAAAATGTATATATTTAAAATAAAAAATTGGTTACGTAGTGAACTGAATTTCGGGTATGTAAAATTATTTATAACGATATGATAAGATATTATAATACGACAGGAGTCACCAGCTAGTAAAATTCACTATGTAGATCACATGAAGGTTGAAATCCGCTTTTGTATAATAAAAAACATAGCAAAACTCGGATTTCACCCTAACTCATACACACTGGTAACCTCTCATGGTTATTTGAAATTATTACGTATTATAAGGTTGGTCAAATTTATTAATGAACCTGAATTTATTGTTAAATTACAATTATTGCAAATCTCTACGTACTTATAATAATTAACATTTTAAAAATTATTAACTTTTGATCCTGATTTTAAATAATATAACATGGATAAATTGTGAAAATAGTTAGCATTAGGCATATGTATCTTCGCTAAATATTTTCATATAATTTGATATACTTTAACATACTTTTCGAAAGGAAATATAAATTATATATATTTTTTTGATTATTTTTTATTTATTACTCAAGAAGATAAAGTACATATAACAAATTTTATATAGAACTATACGAGAAAAAAGTTCAAAATTATTATGTAAAAATTGGGCCAAATGATATAAAGGATCTAAAATAAATACAAATTGTCTTGGGATAAATGACAAAAATTAAAAATTGTAATACAATAACAATTAAGCTAATTAAAACAAAAAAGATAATATTATTATTAAACTTCTAAAGACGAATTTTTAAAAAAGGTATTTCAATAAAAACATTTAAGCATTACGCTTTTTATTTAAAACATTGCGTCTTTTTTTAGGATCATCCACAAGTTTTATCCTAATACAATCATCTTGAGCACCACGTTGAGCAACAGGCATAAGAGTAGGTTGATGGGCAAATGAAGAAACCATAGTACAGATTCTATAATCACCAGCCGGTAATCCACTAACATTTTGAGTACCAATTACTTGAGTAAAGATATTGTTTACAGAAGGGTCGTTCAGACCTTTAAAGAAAGCAAATAATTTTGGATCTGGAGCATCGTCAAAAGATTTCAATTGTTGAATGGTGACGTGAGAATGGCCAAAGATAAACCCAGTTTGTTTATCAACAACTTGAGGAAACTTGTAATATTGATTTGCAGGATTATCAAAGAATCCAGTTATAAGACCTCTGGTAAAAATCTTTACGGTGAAATTTTTGTTTGCAGGTAAAGTGCAAGCATTTGGAGGTTCAATTATGAATGAAGAAACCATATGGTCGGAGTCTGGAATTTCACCCTGAACAGTATCAGAGCATGAACCGCCCGCTTTTTGTAAACCATCTGTGGGTGTAAATCTGTCTGCATTGTCCTTGCAAACATTATTATCCGCTTCGGCTAAGAAAAATAAATCGGTGACATTTTGTTGGGCATTTGAAAAAGTAAAAGCCAATGCCAAAACGATTAAGAGAAACGCGAATCGAGAATTCATTTTTTTTTTTAAAGAACAGAATATTATTTACAAAAAATTGGTACAGTAAGATTCAGTTAATTTCGTGAATAAAAATCGTAAAAATACAGTAAAAGAACCAACTTAATGATTATTAGTTACTAATCACTAATTAAAGAATTTTACCGTATGAAAAGAAACCAAGGAAGTAGGAAATGACAGGTTTTTATAGAGGATCCAATTTACTAACACGTTAGTGAAATGTTACGATTATTACATATATTACATATTTACGTATACGTACACCGTATACTTACACGTAAATTCCAATATAAATTCATAGTTTTTTTTACTATTATAGATTAAATAAGATAATCAATCCAATTAATAAAAGAAAACATTACTGCAAGGTCCTCGTCGATCCTATTAAATATATGCATTACTGATTAACAAAGTAGAAGAAAATGTAAAAGGGATTATTGTTATAAATTTACTTTTATGCACGAAAAAAAAAGCGGAAAACAGGCGTTTACATCGGAGTCGGAGTTAAATGAATGAAAGAAGATATCAGAAAAAAATGGAAGAGAGAAAATTGTCGAGAAGGGAATTTTACCTATATTATCTATAACGATAATAATGATAATAACGATAATAAATTTATTTATACGTAATAAATTTTACCTCAAATCGATCCTAACACATTGATGCTGATTAGTATGCATTAAAAAGGTATATAGTAATATCCCCCCCTTGTTTAGGAATGACAAATTTAGTTGACATTACACAATTTATTTTTATGACGTGTATAAAAAAATAACTCAACGCCAAAAATTTGTATCCATTATTTAATACAGTAATACGTATTTTTCCTCGTGTTAATTAACAAAGTCTAAACCAGGATATTTTAAATGAATGCTGTATATTTTAAGGTGGTACGATGTTAATATTGAGAAAAAAAAACAAAGCATAATGTTTTTATTAATAAATTAAACAGTTATTAATAAATATTTTCCAGTTTAAATACATCTATACATACAGGTTATACATACAGATTACAGATTATATTAGGCAACTGTACACTGGTAAGGGGTATCTCTTGAATCTTTGTACGTTCATAAAAATATAGGCATCTTTTAACTTTTATGTACTAATGAAAATTATTTTTGGAATCTTTGGAACTTTGCATCTGGTTACAAGTGTTTTCCATTGACTAAAAATTCCAAATTCTAAAATTATGTGAACTTTATCAATTTCCTAAAGCTTCAAACAAGGTAAACAAAGCCGTGAGAGATTTGACATTATGGATTGTTATCATATGGTACAGTGTAAAAAAAAAATATATGCATTGTACGTACGTATGTAGAAAGAATTCTTTATTTTATCATTATATATTAACAAAATATATTTTCGCAACGTATATCTGATATTTTAAAGTTTTATTACGTACGTAGTTTCTTACGTACGTAGCAAATAATACCACCTATCAGCTATAGAATTTGTACAAATTTATTCACACCCAACCATACTAACCATGTTAACTATACTAACCAAACATAATCAGACTTGTGTTTATTAAATTATCAGTTTATTGTGTTTTCCCTCCCTTAGCATTTGCGCTTGGCACTATTTAGTAATTGGATAATGCGGAGACTTTATCATTATGGCGTTGTTTGTGGGATGCTCAATGTAGTGCATATCACCATAATGATATTTCGTACGTGCGTACGTATGTACGTATGATTTAAAGAAGGAAACAATCTTCTTGTGCTCATTCTACAATAACTTTAATATACGAAATTAGAATTAATGCGTTTGGCAAATTTAGTATGTTGTTGATATAAGTATTACGTATGTACGTACGTAAATATCTCGTATCTTTATAATTAATATTGACATGCTATATATGAAACCTAACCTTGATTAGTTTTGTGTATATTTGACACAAAATTTAAGGAACAATGGGAAAAACATCGATGAAAAACCTAATTTTAGTTTACATATTGTGTTACTTTGAGTAATTATATATTGTTACTTCGAGCTGCATGAAAGTTTTTCATTTTTGCTATTTCATTATGTACGTACGCTCAAAAATACATTAATTAGTGTCAAAAATACATGCTACTAAATTAAATTCAAAAAAACGTCTATTTAAACATTTTTCATTTGAAATGGAAGAATCTTTTAATCGTGCTACCTTTAAATTTTTGAATGTAAACAGATAGGTAAGTACGTACCTACGTACTTACATACTTGCATATCAAATAGCAATTTTGCCTTACATTCTTACATACCTATATCCAAATAGTGATTTTGCCTTACATTCTATATACGTACGATATGTATATACGTATACATACATACCAAATAGCAATTTTGCCTTACATTCTTGCATACTTATGTCCAAATCGCGCGATTTTGCCTTACATTCTATATATTATATATACTTACTTACAATATGTACATACGTACCAGATAGCGTTTTTGTCTTACATTCTATACATATCTACTTATGTATGTACGTACCAAATAGCGTTTTTGCCTCACGTGTTCCTACATTCATGACCGTTATTGTTGTAATGCTGTAACTTGTTTCTATTTAGAATATTGAATCAAAACTTGGCGGTCAGTGAAACATTATTTGTTTACTTATTAATTTTTCCATTTTTTGCAAATTTCACTATTTTTATCGTCATGCGGTGTTGCTATCTTCGTTGACTATTTATATGTTTTAAAGCTCTTTTTGGAAATGTAACGTCTCACTATCTACAAACATTATCTACAAACAGTTCAAAAAAAGGTCTCAAAACTTATACATTATACTTATTGAACCAACGGTCAAATGAAACTTTAAAAAAAAGATCGTATGATTGATTATTATTTTTGCATAGATTTATTTTAATCAAGGTTTTAACAAAGTTAAACTACGTAATAACTTTATATTTCAATATTTACATTTATAAATTTTTTTTTTTTAAAGCTCGTATTTATTGATAATCTGTGTCTGAAATTGAGTTGCGGAGCTTGCGGGCCGTAAATGATTTATAATATAAGTTCCCGCAACTAAAATTATGAATTTGCATATATGTTTGTTCGAATTTGCATATAAATCCATTTATATGCGCAACTAAATCCATATAACCCGCAAGTAAAGTTTTTTATCCGGCAGCTTACTATGATTTATCTGCCCAATAATAAATTTATTGGGTAGAAAACGAAAGTTTAAAATAGTTTAAAATAGTTTAAACTTTTCATCTGCCCAATAATAAAATTATTGGGCAGAAAATCATAATAAGCCGCCGGATAAACCCGTTATCAGGCAGTGCCCATAACTAAATTGAAAATTGAAATTTCAGACACTGTTGATAACTATACCTTGTTATGTATAACTTGTCTTTTTCTTTGGATTTCTTTTTATTCAACGAGTTTTACAGTCTTACATCCCAGAGATGTTATCATTAAGTAAATACATTTATAAAATAAATATCGACTCTAAATATATTTACTGAAAGGATGAATACACGTTCAATCAATACCTTTATTCAATAAAATGTTTAATAAATACAAATCATTGCTTTAATGACAATATCATATTATCATTGCTTTAATGATAATATCATATTATCATTGCTTTAATGATAATATCATATTGAGCTATAATCATTCAAAACAGGACTAAGTTAACCAAGTTATTGAACGCGCTCTAATTCTTTTGCAATTATATTAATTATATTATTGAAAGAATTATTCATTAACCGATTAATCTTATTACGTACAAAATCATCCCTGTATTTGATTGTTTTCTTGTTATTAAGATTTCCAGCAAACCTCCAAACCTTCAAATAAAATAATTCATAACCTGAAATATTAACAAATGAAGAGATCTTTATTTTCAATCATTCTTTCTAGGAATGATAATTTAAATTGTTTATTAAATTGACTATTATGTTTGCTTAACCAAGAGATTTACCGAAATTATCAAGTACTAAAAGTTTCTTTGCAAGGTTAACCAAAACCACCCAACTCAAAAATTAACCAAGAAACTTGATGCAATTAAAAGTACTTGTGCTAAAACCTCTTTGTGCAAGATCATCCAAAAAACACTCAAACTTTATTAAGTACCTAAAGAGGTTAATTACTAAATACTTAACCCATAACAAGTTCTTTGTTCCACTTCCATTCTTGTGTGTTTATGTTATATAAATGGATAGTTATTGAATTATATAAATAAAAAGATCTATCACATATATAAAGTACTTCGATAAACACTGACATTTTTTTAATGTCGAGTTATGTTACACCAAGTCGACATTTTTATTGGTAAGTTTTTGTACATAGATCATCCTGTGCAAGCTTTATCGATCATAATTAACATTAATAAAACTGCCTTTTCTAATAAAAAAAAAAGACCTCTCTCATAATCTTAGTAAGTATTAAAACATCTAACTACGCAATAACCCTCGAAATTGATTCAATACGTATTAAAGTTGTAGGTGAAACTTAATCTTTGAGTTTCATCATAGTTTCAACCGGGTTTCACATTTGCTATCATATTAAACCAGGGTGAAATCCGCGTTTTATTATGTTTTTTTTTTTATATAAAAGCGGATTTCATTTTCATGTGATGTTCATAACTGATTTCACAATTTCATAACTGAGGTTTCACCCTGTCGTGTTATATTTATTTTCACCAGTCAGTTTCACTACGTAGCATTCACCAACTTTATCTATCTAGGTCAAATGATTGGCCAAATAATTGACCAAACCCTGACACAGATTATTAGTTATACTGTACATAAAATTTATATAATTGCCAAATTAATTAATTATACGTATTGAACTAAATCAATTAGACCAATAAATTTGATTTAGTCGATACTAAATTAAATATTGGACCAATATAAACTGAAATTGTTTGAAAGAAGTAAACTAGTAAATGGGATACAAAAGTGATACGTATATGAAGTGATGTTATACGTATATTATTCCAATATTCAAAAAGTGAAAAAATATACAAAAGCTTTAGATATTTATAGCTTTAAAATGATTATGTAGGAAGTCAAAAGTATAGTTGATGAAAGAATTAATTTTGTAAAATTGAATATGGTTGGTTATGTAATTCCGTAATACCAAAATATCATTATACATAATGTTCTTATGCTGATATTGTGTTGAAATATTATAATGTTGCAATGAAATAGAATAACATCTGTTGATGTTACTTATAAAGTCTTAAGAAATAAGATTATTGCATAATAAAAAGACTGGTGATTTGTTATCTACTCTTTTTTATTAAAATAAAAACACTTTCAGGTTTGGATTGATGTAATTAGCCAATTAGATAAAAGTTTATGTATGTTATGTATGTGATGTATATAATGTCATGTACAAATTGCATGTTATGGATCATAAAGGTTAAAATAAAAAATTCTGCGATATGATATTATCAATAATCATTAAAAACAAAAAGTGAGGACCGGATATGATATTATCAATAAATAGTAAAAGCCAAATGTGAGGTCCGAACGAAGTGAGACCAATAATTATTGAAATAAAATTGTTAATAATATTAAATTGTAAAAAATTTAAAGCTGGACTTAAAAGAAGGCCAAGCAAAATATATGAAAAAAATTTAGTTAATAATATTATAATATAACTAAAATAAATAAAATAAATAAAATTTAGTATTGATCTGAAAAGAGTTTGAGAAAAACTAGGCCAAAGCCATATAAAAAAATTTATTAATAACATTCTGATATGAAGAAAAAAATGTAAAGCTGAGTTTAAAATAAACTGTTAAAAGTATAAGACCAATAAACTTTTATTTACTGTACTATATATAAGGTGAAAGTGTATTGTGACGAAGTTAATAGAAAATCTAGTATATCTCGTGATATATTAATCAATATCGAATGATCTTTATATCATTCGATTCATCTGATTAAGATGGATCGAATGATATCAAAATCGCACGATGCTAATTACAGGATCACAAGATATCAGCATTCAAACATTGTACAATGTTTTAAGATATTGTGGCGAATTTAACGAAACTCAAAATTTATTGATCCAAATTGAATTATTTTTATATAATTTGGCTCATCTTTATGAGACAAATTGAATAGTAAAAAATTTACCAAAATTTGATTACTAGGTTATAAGTTACATATTAACATTCTAATATATATTATATGTCAAAAAGTTTTTAACAAATTAGTATGCAATGTTCAAATACCAATATTTCATAATCCAATAATAGAAGTTAAGTGATTTTTGTACTATTCGATTCATCTTATCAAGATGAATTGAATGGTATAAAATTCACCTAGTTTGTACTAATAAATTTTCGAATTATACTACAATACCTGTTTTATACAATATTTTCTTTTATTTTATTTTTATAAATTTATTCAAAACTAATCTTATACAATGGCCTACCATATAAGTGTAAACACTTTTTAAAATTTTGTATAAAACCAAATAAATAAAATATTAATTTAAAAATAAAAACTATAAATTCATTAAATTTACATCTTTTAAATAAAAAAGATTATAAAATTCTATGTAGTATTTTTTAATTAAAGTTAATTGACAATTCACAATAGAAAGAGAATAAAAACCGGGGGAGATTTTTATAATAAAATATATTAAAATATATTAATACAGGAATCACGATTCCTATAGTTCATAGAAAAAATTAAACTTAAACTACTTGTAACTTTCTACATATTTAACTAATTTTACCGATCTTACTATCATTAGAATCGCAAAAACTAGCTCTACAACTTTCATTAGATGACCAAAAGATGTTAGATTAATAAAAATTTAACTTCAAATAGTCAGGAATGCTGATTTCTATATTTTATATATAACGTTATAGATTTTATTAATACAAATTCTCCTTCTTTCGTGAATTGTCAATTAAGTAAAAAGTTAGATTTTTTAACATGTACAATTTACTAGTTTTTAATAGTTTTAATATAAATATGAATTTTATTTTTAATATATATAAAACTTAATGTTTTTTTAGTATATATTAAGGTGACCTCTTTGATTTTTTGATTTTATTAATATTTTTGAATAATAGTGTTCACATAGAACTACTACAGAATAAGAGTACAACTAATTATACATATAACTTTTTATATTATCTATTTAAGAAGTTTGCTCAAAGATTTTTTACTAATTACTATATCTAACATCTTGCTTGAGTGTTTTATTTTAAACTTTCTGGTTTTACATCTCTGTTATTAAATTTACTAAGTTATAAAAGTATTTGTCTTTCATGTTTGGATTTTTGTTTCAACTTTATAATTAATTTATTTTTAAAAAAAACTTACTAAAATCTTTTATAGTCCATTTTACAGCTAATCTAGTTTCTAACTCTTATAAAGTTTATATGATTCTAGTATTCTTTTTTTACAATCTTATCAGTATTTCATTTATTCTTATAAAACTTAATTATTTATTAAATAAATTAAACTTGATTATTAAGTAAAATTTGTTCAATATACTAAATTTTATTTAATTTTAA
Source organism: Cetraspora pellucida (assembly GCA_910591915.1). NCBI lineage: Eukaryota > Fungi > Glomeromycota > Glomeromycetes > Diversisporales > Gigasporaceae > Cetraspora > Cetraspora pellucida. The sequence continues at coordinate 31,138 of CAJVQA010000436.1, forward strand.
ATTTTAAAAAAAATTTTTTTTTGGTATTAAGATGACTTCTTTGATCTTCTGATTTTTATTAATATATTTTGAGAATATAGTTCTATAAGAAGTTACTACAGAAAGAGCATACAATTAGTCACTTGTATAACTTTCTATATTATCTATTTAAGGAGTCTGTCTAATATTTCTTATTAATTGTTGTATCTAACCCTTCTGCTTAAATATTTTATTTTAAATTCTCTAAACCTGTCTCATATTAACTTCACTAGGTCAAGTTTGAATCTTTCATCTCAATCTTAGAACATTTTTATCTTCAAAATAAACCTTCTGTAATCTACTATATATTCATTTTTGCAACTAACTTAAGTATCACTATAACAGAACCAACACTTGCAGTTAAGGTTAATCATTAAATTGCTATGTTTTTGCAGAGTTTCTCAGACTTTAGTATCTACTTTACAGCATATCTCTAGTACATTAGTATACTCTTGCTTCTTTTATCAAACTTCTAATTCAGATGGTCTAATAAAATTATATATAATTAATTTATTAGTATATCAAGTTAGTCTAATATTCTTTTTCTCTAGTCTGATCTAGTGGCCTAATTAGTAGTATCTCTAAGACTTTCAACTTAGAAGTTCTTACTTATCTAACTATTTTAGCATTGGTATCTATTTTCTAAATCTAGTTTTTATAATAGTATTATTAAAGATTTGTATTACTTCTCTATTTAGATCTTTCCAAATAAACTTCTTATTCTCTAATTTCTACAGATTTATATAGCCACAAGGACTTATCTGAATTTGCATTATCTAATACTGGTTTGTATTTCTCTATATAACTAGTTATACAAATGTTTTATAACCTACCAGTTATGCTAATATGATTATAATATAAGTATCTTAATCCAATTATTAAAAACAATTGTTATAATACAAGATTATATAGGTAATTATTTAAATTTTTGTCATTAGTAAGTTTTGAACTCACAATTTATCACTTAAAGAGTTAATAACTTATTTATTTCACTAAGTTACTATGTCACTATTTTTAAATTTTTTTTTTTTTTTATTAAGGTAAGGTTTTGTCTTTATTTTTATTATAATTTGTATTAAGAATCTACAAGGGGTTTCTTTAACCAAAGGTCAAGTTTACAAATTGTTTACAAGAATAAGACTCAGACTATATATATACTATGACTATCTAGTTTAATCTAATTCATTTGCAAGCTAAATCTACTAAAGTGTTTAAATCTCATCTTATCTAGAACATTTACAAAAACAGTAGTAGCAAATTTAACTTAAAATATAGATTAGTCAAAAGACTAATAATAGCAGCAGGTTTGGCTTAAGATACAGGTTTATTATAAATTTTGAACCATTGTCAGAACATCTTAGAAGAATCAATAACAGATATATCAAAGATGAGAGATCAAAAGAAGCAGATATATCTAAGTAGAACCAATTTGAAAGTAATATAGTAACAAAAAGAGAAAAATATGAAAAACAAGATATTACTAGATATAGTTAGATTAGAAAACAAAAAGAACAAAATCAGATAAAACATATAAATAAAACACATAGATACAATTACAGAAGACAGTATCTTTGACATTTAAAATATTGCATTAAGTTTAATAAATATTTTTATCTGTATAGCAGTTTAATAATATGCTCTAACTGCAAGTGATTGCCAAGATAACTGTATGCATGCATGCAACAAACATATACTTAAATGCTATAAGTAACTAGTAGTATAAAATTATATAGCAAATATAGTACTAGTAATAATTGATCCTAAACATATAATTGTAAAATTTGTATTATATCAAATTAAATCTAATAAAGCAACTAGTAATGTCATTAAAATTAAAAAAAAAAATTCTAAGTTTCTGTTTTGCTATTCTTAGAATTGGCTTTTGTATTGCTTTAATTATTATTTTAAATAATTTTGTTACTTGTAGTAAGTAAGTAAGCTTAGGTACTATGTATATATTATTAATATAAACTACTTATACTAATATTATTTTTTGGTTTTGAGACTTTTTACTATTATATATACAACTTTTTGATCTCTTGTTTTAATTAGAACTTTTTTAGCTTATTTTTAAGTCATATTCTTAAAAATCTTATTATTTTGTTTTTATTTTTTTTTTGTATCTATTTACTGCTTATTTATAGTATATCTTTCTATTTTTTATTTTTTCATTTATTTAAATATTATTAAGTTCAAAGACTTCTTCTGCTATTTAAATTGTTTATTTCATTTATTCTTTGTTTTTTTGGCAATTCAAATTGTATCATTAGCAAAAACAACAACTGCTTGTTTTTATTTTATTTTTTTGCATTAATTCAAATTGTAGATATATATAGAACATTTATCTCAACTATATATTTAAGACTTAAGTTTGCTTGGATTTTTTAAGTAATAAATTATAAAATATTCTTTATACTAAGAGTGATAAAACTTTATTTTGTTCAATCCTATCTTTAACTTTTTATGTCTTTGTAGTTTCTTAATATGTAAAACTTTAAATTGCCTATTTTTAAACAAATTTAATATAAACTTTATAATTCTTTAAGGCATTTTGAGTCTTTTTATTGCCAAATCTAGTACTTGTAAAAATACTAAATCAAATGCCTTCTTTATGTCTTAAAAAACTAGCCATAGTTCCTTGTTATTGTTTTTAATATTTTTTATTAATACATTAATAATATATACTAGTTTTTTTGTTAAGTTTTTAGAAAGATTTGCAAAATTAGAACTTTTGAATATTTCTTTTCTAATAAATCTTTGTGTTAGTTTATTTATTAAAATCTTTGTTGTATATTTTCTTCAAGTTTTTAGCAGAATAATAAGTCTGATATTGTTTAAATTATATTGTTACTTTGTTTTTTTTAGTATAAGATATATTTGTAATATTTTTTATTTTTTTAATACAGTGTCTGTCTTGATACATATTTTTGCATAAACTTTAAATATTTTTTGTATATATAATTCTATTACTTGTATAAGCTTATAAGTAATTTCTATAACTTTTAAAGCTATATTTTTTTAAGTTTGTTAATATTTTTAACTATTTATCTACTATAATGTCTTGGCTTATATCTTTGTATTAATTTAACTATATTAATGTTTTAGGTTTATAAATCTTTTTCTATTTATTATTTAAGAATAAAGGCAAGTATTTTAAAATTATATATAAACCTAATAGTAAATTTTTTTTATATTTAATTTTATAAAAAATTATATTAAATAAACTAATTTTAATCATTAAACTAAAGTTGTAAAGTAGATCTTTTTGGTTCTAATAATAATAAAATTATTAAAATAGATTAAAAACTTATTGAAATATAAAATTTTAAAAAATTAGAATATAAAATTATAAAATAAAATTAACTAATAGGTTTATATAAATTAGCTAATTAAATTCTTCATTTTTGTATTATCTAAGTAAATTTTAATCTCTTTAAGTAAACTTTATTATATATACAAATATATTTTTTTAAAATAATACAATATTTTAAAATTTTATTATAATAAATAAATAATTTTATTTATAATATTATAAAATTTTTT
>CAJVQA010000437.1:0-34689 GCA_910591915.1 Cetraspora pellucida
TTTATAGGGTATATTTGACCCTTTATTTTTGATATAAACTCTATTTTCTTTTGTGAATAAACATATTTGGTCGCATTGGCAATAAGTCGACATATTGGTTTTATATTGCATTTACAACAAGTGATATATGTTTTCTGTGATATTTCTGCTTTATATTTGAAATACTTTTATTGTTTTAGTTTATTTCTTAGTTATTTTAGTTATTTTTATCTTAGTATTAGGAATATAACTTATATTTTTTTTTAACACATTTCTTAACCACTCATTCACGTTAAGTCAAGTAATATTCTTGCTTGATTTAACTGGCGACGACATATTTATTAAACAAATATTTAGAATCTAGTTAGGTTAAGCAACCATATTACAATATAAAACATGTACCCAATATAAGTATTAATAAAAAGCTCGGACCAAAGAGGTCATCTTAATACTGAAAAAAAAAAAATTTAATAATATAAACTCTAATATTTTTATTAAAAAAAACAATATCATTAATGTTAGATATAAAATATAGTGTAATTTAATGCTTTGATATATACTTATTTAGAAAATATATATTTAAATTGAATACTTAAATTTTCCATTAGCATTTGAATAAGAATTAACAAAAAAACAAAAATATAAAAAAAAAAGCTAGAAAAATAATTACAAAAAAAATAAGAAAAATATCAAAAAAATATTTTTTAGCTAATAATACAAACAAAAGTAATTATAATATCACACAAGGCATGTATTAAGCTCTTTAACATAGGGTCTTAAGAGTGACATTGAGACTGAAACTGTTCTAAAAATGTCTATCATTCAAAGTTGAATAGACTGTTATACTCATCAACATCGTGAGTATGCAACTCAAATAAGTATAATTTGAAATTCTAACATAATATAAATTGTAATATGTAACTCTTTAGTAATAAAGTTTTATGTATTCTTGCTTATAAAAAAGGAATTCATATGCTTTAAAAACATTATAACCCGTTTTTTGATTTTTTTTTTTTTTTTTTTAAGATTAGTTTTTGATTGGAAAATAAGATCAAAAAAGTAAATCATAATGTTTCTAGTGCTAATATTATAATAAAAATGCATGAAATAGTAAAATTGCAAGTTGGTTTTTATCCCGGAATCTGGCGTTGTCAGCAAATAACTTTTTTTTATTATTAATAACTAAACAAAAGGACTAAATGTCTTGAAGTTTTATACGTATAATACGTTTTGTTATATATTTGACACAAACAAGCTTTTTTTTGATGATGTTATATTATGCCTAAAAACCGCTACCTGCTAGATTTTCTTTAATGATCTACCCCAAATAATACTAATAATTTTCATTGATTCGAAGGCAGATTACAATAAAGCATAGCGATAGTTTAAAATTGGGTTTGTATTACTTTATCTAATAAATAAAAACAAAATCACTTAAAGAAAAAAATAAAATTTTAATTGATCAAATTTCATGAATTTGATTAATTAAAATTTTTAAAAAATTTTTAAACTGCCTATTTGTTTTAATATGTTTCATTTTTAATTTTTTTTTAATTATATATTTTTTAAACTATAGATTTTAAAAAGTTATTATACCTTTTTAAAACTAAAGTCACTAAGTTGTAGTAAATTATTTTATTTACAAAATAGTGGCTTTCTTTTTTTAATATCTTATTTAGATCAAAAGTTATTAGCTTTTAAAGTTTGTGTAGTCTTTAAGTGTCACGCACTGTATAAGCACAAGTTTTGAATTTTATTAAGATTATAGAGATCTGACAGTATATATTTTTAAGTTAAAATAATAAGATAGATATTCGACGAATAAGCACAGTAACCAGAGACATGTTCTGTGTATATTATTAACTCTAATACCCAATCAATTAGACATCCTCGGCAAAATAGAAATTACTTATCGTTAGCATCGTTAGTAAAGTAATAAATATTGCGACACGTATTATAAGATTAAATGTTTATATTTTGCCTAATATATTATTCCAAATTACAAATTACATTTTATGATTTGTGCAATATCGATATGATATGTAACGTTAAACTCAATGGGACTTTTTTTTCTTTATGTAATTAAATTCGTCGATAAATTTACGTTTACCGTTACAGTTTATGTATTTCGTATAATCGACTTTGTACCATACAATAATAACGAGAAAAAAATTCTTTTCTCCGAATTTGTTATTTAATAAAACCAAATTTATACTTATTTCGCGTCAGTTACGTAGATGAGTATAATGCTCTGTAAAATAATGATATCGATATATAAACTATTAATTATTATAGATTAATTTTTTCAAACATCAGATATCTTTACATTATTAAGATACGAGGCAAAAGATTCGAAACACAGGGGTACGCAGGATCAATTTTATCTAACAACGCCGTTAAAATTAAATGTTAACAAATTACCTGAAGTTACCAAATAAAATGCCAAAACTTGGATCTAAGGCGGAGGTGTTGCTTATTATATTCTGGTTTAGTTTCAAAAACTTGAGGATTATTAGTCTGAATTTCGATATATTTTATGTATAATAACGGTAGGTTTAAAAATCACGAGATTATAACATACTGCGCCACAGAGCTTCCAATTATATCTAGCACACTAAAGTCACTAAAAGATCTATGATTTGACAAAATCTTTTGTTTGGATCCACATTGCTTAAAGACGTAACCGGTTTATTTATATTTCATTTCTCCTTGTTAGAAATTTCATTGGGGAAACCTCGGGAAGATCTAAATTAAATTTAATAATTCCAAGAATTGACAAGCAAGTTTTGTATATAACAAAAATCATTCGTATTCAATAAAATTACTTAATTTAAATTACAGTAAATTGTTATTGTGTGAATTGTTAAAGAAAGAATTACATTGTTTTGAATTAAAGTTATGCAACTCCAGTTTTTTTAAGTCAAAAATTTGCATAAATCAAAATTTCGTACTTGCATTAAGTAGACCATGTGCGTCGTTCACGCTTGTACGTATGTGACGGAAACAAAAGTGATACTACATAGCCATACATATAGTGCTCGACATTTTATTCTTATTATTATTGTTCATTTGTTCATTTGATTCGAAAGTTTACTACGTAAAACTTGAAAGATTTTTTTTTTCACCTCTTTATAAGATATCGTCATTACTACTTTAGTAAAACAAATTATTTTGATTCATTCATTTTTACAACTTTCCAACTTTCTATGTAATTTTCTTTTACTGTCTTTCTTTTTTCCCTGTGTACATATATATATCTTTTATATTTTTGCTAGTCAAAATCTTTCATCAGTAAATATCCCATTATGCATTTTGAAGCTGATGAGACCTGTTGCATGGGTTGTCATAGCCTTATAGAAGAAGGAAATGTTGTTGCTTTCGGCGATGGTATATGGCATGTCCAATGGTAAATTATTTTTTCAAGTTTATTTAATTTATTCCTCCTTTTCTCTTTTTTTCAGCTTATTTATTTATTTGCTTTTTCCTTCAAATTGATCATTTAGCTTTCGATGTGCAAAATGTAATAACCTGATAGAGCATGACACCAATATCTTACTCTTATCGGACGGCAATCCAATATGTGAAAACTGTTCATACAATTGTAACGTTTGTAAAAAACCTATATTGGATGAGGCAATTATGACAGGTTAGTTATTGTGACTTTAAAGTTTGTCTTATTTGTTTATTAATTTGTCATGTTTTATTCATTTATAATTAACAGGTGATGAGTCTTTTCACGTTGATTGCTTTCGTTGTCGTCAGTGTCGTTCCAAGATTGATGATTTAGTATTTGCGAAAACTAATCAGGTATTTGATAAATTTTTTATCAAATATATATGTATTGGATGTTTTTTCAACTTATTTAAATCACTTCTTGTTTAAATGATATTAAGCAAGATGCGATGCAATTTTTATAAATTTTTATCAATTTATCAATTAAAAAAAATAAAATAATAATAATAATTAATCATGAAATCGCTTATCCATTGGCAATTTTTTCGTTACACTCGAAAAAGGGAATATATTGCATGAGGTGCCATAACGAAAGGGTCAATAAAGCAAAGCAAGTTAAAGAGACGAAAGAGAAGATGAATTTCCATTTATCTCCATCTAATCTAGACAAAACTCTACCATCTTTACCCGATGAGGCTTCAAAGGTAAGTTATTAAAAATAATTGGTTTATATTATGAGCTTGTTAATATCATAAATTTGTTAATTAATCTTTTTTTATATTCAAAATAAAATAAAATAGAATAACGGTAAACTTGGTCTTCCAAATCATACTATACATCCGAAACGTTCTTTCGAACGTGATGTTACTCAACAAAAAAGAATGACAAGGTCGTCTTTAGAATCCGTTGATCCTATACCAAAATCTCATACTCTTCCTGTCTCTGAAGATGCTGGTATAAATCGTCGTCATTCTCGACTATTTGATAACCAGCTTGCTGATATGATTAAAAATAAAACTACTCCAAAGATTTTAGATCAATTCACTGGAAAGTTTAATAGTCATCAACGTTCCGATGATAAACAAAAATCGCGTGAGGATTTGCCAAAAAAACACGGTATTTTTTCAAAAAGGAATGATTCTATAGAAAATCTTGCAAGAATGTTTCCATCCAAGAATCGTGGTGAAATAAATGAAAAACATTCTAGAAATCCCTCCATCACAAGTTCACAGAGCGAACCTTATGACGGTTCGAGTCATACGTTTTCTCTTAATAGTAATCATAGTGATAAAATGGAACTTTGGTCAAAAAGTACGCATAGAAAAATTAGCTCTTCATCTTCCATAAAGAAAAAAACTTTACAAAATCAACAACAATTGCATCATATTGATGAGCGATCAAATTCTCCTTCATCTAATGATGTCCCTTCTTATTCAACTTACTATCCGTCACGTTCAAATTCTCCATCAACCCCTTCTTCAAATTCTCCCACGAGTCCAGATTTTCCTTCATCTACTAATAGCGACGTAACTCCTCGCAAAGGTGTTTATGATAATGGTCCGCCCGTTTTACCACCTTTATCTTTCTCCGATAAAACTAACGATGGAAATCTCGATGATGCTTTGTCTGATATAAAAATAGAATCTGATATAAAGATAGAACCTAGTATATTTTCAGGTGACTTTTCCGATGAAAGAAGTTTTAAATCACAAAACGGTTCTACAAAGACTGAATCTATTGGTGATAATTCTCCTGGTGAATCCCCTATGTCACCTGAACGAAAAGATAGTATGTCATCTTTAACTTCTGCTTCTAGTAAGGAAAATGAAATAATAATTACTGAGCCTGAAGATGCTTCACCTGAAGAATTGAAAAAACAATTATTTGAATTAAAAAAGAAGATGGCCGAGTCTGAAAGCAATTTTCGAAAGATTAAAGTACTTTACTTTTTTTTTTTTTTTTTAATTAACATTTATTAATTTATTAATAAAATTTATGTAGAATAATTATGTTAATATTTAAATATTATAATATTATATTTCTAATTTATATTAGAGAGTCAGTCAAAGAGCATTCGATGAATTTAGAATGGCTAAAGAAGATTTTAATACCGAAGTTGCTTTGCGGCGTAAAGCTGAAGAAACTGTTGAGAGTTTACGTGCTGAACTTGAACTTCAACATAAAACATTAGAAACTGCAAGATTAGATAGAGAACATTTTGAAAAGATTCTAAAAGATTCAAATTTATCAATGAATCAATTGCAATTATTACAAAATGATTTGAAAGAATTGAATTTGCAAAAAGAGATTATCATTAATGAATTAGAAGTATTAGCTAAAGAAAAGCAAGCTGGTCTTGCTGAGTAAGTTCGCTTATGTGACTTTTATTTAAAATGTGTGTTACCCACATTTTTTTAACGAGTTATTTTAAAAATTATTAGAAACACTCCAAATGTGTCAAATAATCTTCCGGGTTCTATCGCCAAACATTTATCAACTCAATTTGATTTAGTCAAACAAAACTATTTGTCCGACATTAAATCACTTCAAGTGGAAAAGGACTCTTTATTACAGGAAACTGAGGAACTTCGAAACAAACGAGACCAATATAATGAGGATGTGAAACTTTTAAACGCCAAGAATTTGGAACTTACTGAAATGAATAATGAACTAATACGGCAAATTGAAGTACATGGTAAAGGAAAAATTGCAAATAAATTTTTCAAGAATAATAAAACTTCTGGTTATGATGCTACCAAGCAATCTCATTTTATTGATCATGAATGTACGGATGCCACTCCAATTGTTTCCGTGAGGAACGTTGACCGTCGTAATAGTGCAGTTACGCAACCAAGAGTGTTCCAATGGATAGCTAGAAAAGGAAAAGGAAAATTCAATAAATTTTTAGCAAGCACAAATGTTATTGGCTCTCCAGCGCATATTAGTGATAACAATCGAGAAGAGGCGAAAAAGAGAATGATGAACCAATTGATTATTAATCAAGACACTTATCCAACTTATCATGGAGTGTCTACGGAAAATGATTGTGAAAATAATAGTATGTTTGGTCTTGATCTTACAAAGCAGGCTGAATTGGATGGAGATGAAGTGCCGTATATAGTATTGAAGTGTATATTGGCTGTTGAACTTCGAGGTAAACTTAACATTTTGTTTACAGTCTGATTTGATCTGGTTTATTACGGTTTATAGTTTTAATACTTAATCGATCTAGACTGGTCTAGTCTCAAGAGTCTAGACTAACTTATATCAGTTTTGAACTAGTCTTAAGACAGACTGTGTTTATAAGTTTAGACCAGATTACATAATATTATTATTTGTATCCGATAATTTATAAAATTGGCTACTATTTCAACAGGAATGGATCTTGAAGGAATTTACCGGAAATCTGGTGGTGCTACACAAATGCGTGAAATTATAGCGGCTTTTGACCAAGGGAAAGATTTTGATCTAGAAACACCTCATCAATTTAATGATATCTGCGCGGTTACCAGTGTACTTAAACATTATTTGCGCGTACTACCAAATCCTTTATTAACATTTGAATTATATCAGGGTTTTATAGATGCAATTGGTAAGTAAATGGATAAAGACCCTTGTCGAATATATTTGTTTCACTTTAATTCATTACTTTATTATTTCAAAAAGCTTTGGAAGATGGTGATGAAAAACTCGAAAGATTCCGACAGCTTACGCTACAATTGCCAAGAGTTCATTATTCTACTACAAGGCATCTCATGTTACATTTGGACAGGTAAGACCCTTTGTCTTTTTAATTTGCATTAAGAAAATGATCTAATTCCGTTTTATAAATAACAGGGTCAGACAACAGGGTGCTGATAACCGCATGAATGCTAAAAATCTATCTGTCGTATTTGGGCCTACGTTACTTCGCGGTCCAAATCCTAGTAATGAACTTTTTGATATGAATTCCAAAAACATGATAGTCGAATACATCATTGAAAATGTTAGTACACTTTTTCAAACACCAAGTAATCAGAATCATATCGAAAGAAGGAAAGATGGATTCATATGATTAACTGCTATTTTTATTTAATATGTAATACATAAAAAGTCCAAAAGGCAATCAATCACTTTTAATTTAGAGATAAAATTTTATTTATACTGTAATAATGTTATTCAAATATTTTTTTTTTGGAAAATGGTACATACAAAATCACTATAAAAATTCTTTTTTATTTTATGTACCTATTGCTAATAGATTTAGCTGTATAAATAAGTTTTGGGTTTAAAAAAGGCACTACATGTTTATTATTGTACATGTTTATACAACATACATCGCATTAAAACTGTTATCATATGTAAAATTATATATTTGTATCGTCAATAATAATTATAATAAAAAAATAATAGATTTTTTTTCTTATTTATTCAAGACACTCTGCAATGTATAAGCGAGAAGCTCTAAATTCCTGCACCTAATTCACAAGGGATATTACCTAATCTTGGCGCCTTAATTACATAATATGTAACAAAATCGAGTATTATGTATTTAACTGCATTTTACCCAACCGTTAAACTCAAACAAGTGATATTCTCAGATTAACTTATTATTAACTACAAATTTATATCCTCTGAAACGTAATTTATTTCCGGATGTACAATATATAATACATACTATAATACATATATTTTTGTAACACGAATTTGATGAGCCAAGGAAAACGTCATGTTTAATATGTTTAATGTAAATGATTTAGTACCAATTCTAATACTGGAGATAATATAAAGCCAAGTAAATTTTTTTTTAAAAATTAACATTAATTACTTAATTGCTAATTTATTTGTAAATTAACTTTCACATGAAACATTAAAAATATCCCAGGGCTTTAACGTTGTTAGAGGCTTCCAAATTAGTAAATTTCATTTTCTTTGTCCAAGTGATATACAAAAAGATTTATACGTATAGTTTTATTCGTATCAAAGTTCTTTGTTCACGATTTTCAAAGATATATATTTCAAGGTTATACTACATAGGAAAATGGAAATTAATTATCGTCCGGGAAATTAACTTTTTGGACATGAAAAAATATTTTTAAAAACTGAATTTAATAAATTTTAAAGTTTAGTTTAGATAGAGTTTGTAAAGTGTTCAGTTTATCCGGGTTTGGTTTAGAGTTGATACGTAGTATATGAGTGATGCCAAGACAAGTTTATTTATTATTGCCTTGACCATGTAATTAAATTTACTTGCGACATATATGTTACTGATCAGAATAAATTATAAATAATAAATTTGAAAGCTTGAATTTTGTTTTTCTTGGCGAGCGATAATAATATGGTATCAGCACCTTTTTTTATGCTGTATAAATATTTATATTATTATTAAAAATTTTTTGCGTAATCGTAATATAGCTGTACGTACTTATTTTCGCACATCTGAAATTTGTGTCAGGTTATGTCGATCACCAAATCGAAAGAGTTTAAAAATCGGAATTTAGGATTTAAAGCAGGCTTTAATTTACTTGATGCTCGCTATTTAAATATGCTCTCATATAACTAAAATTTCGTGATGAAATCTTTTATTTAGAAGTCAAACTTTGGTTATCATAGTAAAATCTCGAGTTATTCACGATTTTCGAATTTTGTCTACAATCAGCAATGATCGACATAATATGTTACATATTTCTGGCATGCCATATTTTTAGCCAATCAACGAGTTTAATTTTGGATCATTTCAGATCAGCCTGACATAGAATCCGAACACATGTGAAAGAAGAAAAAGAGCAAAGAAAGCAAAAATACTCGAAAACTAATGTTTAAACCGAACTTGGTTTACTAATAAAAAATGTCGGTAACAAAATTTTATATATAAAAAGTAGCAATTTACTTATATATAAGGTAGATATGCCTAATTTGGCGCAGTGCCTAGTTTGGTGCACTAATGATATCTTGTGAACTGTTAATCAGAATTGCATGATTTTGATACCATTTATTTTGTTTTATTGAAATGAATTGAATGGTATCAAAATTATATAATTCTAATTAAAGAGTTTATGAAATATTATTATTGTCCAAAGCAAGCAGAAGACTTATTGTCCAGAGCATAGCGGAGAACATTTAATGATTACACATAGTAATACAAAAGTTGTGTTTTTGATGCACCAATAGTTACGTTTTTGATTAATTAATTTTTAATGCATCAAAAATATAATTTTGAAAATTCTTGTCTGTCCGCACGTGTGTCTATATTTGTATTTTAGTGTAACAAACAACATGCAATTATGCAATATGATGATCATGTGCTCTGGGCACACAATGTTACACATTAACCTAGTTGTCTGGAGTATAGTGGAGAACATTTAATAATTATGCATGGTGATACAAAAGTTGCATTTTTGATGCATTAATAGTTACGTTTTTGATTAATTAATTATTAATGCATCAAAAACATAATTTTGAATATTTTTTTTTGTCTGTACATGTGTCTATATTTGTACTTTTAGTATAACAAACAACATGCAATCACGCAATATGATAATCATGTGTTCTAAATATACAATGTTATATATTAATTTAGTACTTCTAGACAATTTCAATGCACGATCATGCAATGTCTGTCTAAAAAAACTAATAAAATTCATTATATATAATAATTGTATCTAGGATGCAAATTATGAGTGATGCATAACATTTTGAAATATAATATTATAAATCTCAAACTAAAAATTGTTCCAAAACCCAAATCCTAAGAGTTTTATGATACTTTGGAATTTTAATGAGTTCTGTTTTCTAGTTTAACTAAAATCAATTATATATAATATTACAAAATAGATTTTTAGTATTGTTATAAATAAAAACCTTCTTAATTTTCATATTACAGTCAGACCCTTCTAAATGCATGTCATCGGGACCAGCTTTGAAGCGTGCATTTAGGCGGGGTTGCAATTAGGGAATAACTAATAATATCGTAGTAAAAAATGATCATGTGATCATTCATTAGCCAATAATTGATTGCTATCTATATCTCTGTACTTTATATCTCTATACAATTTACACTAAAGTCAACGAAATTTCGAATAAAAAGACAACAGCATATTTTAAATTTAATTATAAGATTGGTGCCTCTATATAATACAATATAATTTTGACAAATGTTTATACCTTAAAATATTTATTACAAGCTTAAGATTAAAAGAAATTAATTTTTTTTTTTAAGTTGAGCGAACTTTTATAGTTATTTATTCATGGTACATTGTTTTAAATTCTAGTTTATGGCATATGTACATATAGTACTTATGTTATTCTCCTTTGATCAGATTGCTGATCATCTATTTACTATACATTCCTTTACTAGATCACTCAGTTTAGTTCAATTTAGGTAGTTCAAGGAAATTAGATAATTTATCATTTTTCTTTTTGTCAAACGATTATTAAAATAAATATCGATGAATTTCAGTTAAATATCATCGAAATTGTTAAAAAAAAAAGATGAAATGGGCCCTTTTTTTCTTTTTCTTTTTTTTTCCATATTTTTTTTTTTCCTTTTTTTTTTTTTATTTTTTATTTTTATTTTTTTTAAAAAAAAATGGTTAAGAATCTACTAATTTGAAAAAGGCTTCAAGATCAACTTGTCTCAAAGACGCATTTTGGAATTTCCTTATTGCCCTCTGTAACTTAGATAGAGCTTCATCATGTTCTGATCGAGCCATATTACCAAAATCCTGCTGGAAAAGGTATTGTTCAAGTAAGCCTACAGTGTTTAGTGCTTCATTATGAGTAATCTGGCATATTTCTACGCTGTTATCCTCATTGTCATTTTGATTTTCCTCAGGTACCACACTAGTGGTTAGGTTCAGGATTTCTTGGTCAGTTAATATTTCAGTTGTATTACTTTCTTCCAGATAATTAATAAAATTGTCAAGATCCATTACATTTCGAAGGCAGAGTGCCTCAATATCCATATGCAATTCTTTTATTAACTCATTATCATTATCATTACTAACAAGTTCTTCATTATCTTGAATAACCGGAAGGATTTCAGTATATTTAAAGCAATTATGCACCATTTCTGATGATATTTCTTTCCATGCGTGAGCAATATATTTTATAGCAGTAAGAACATCTATTTTATTATTCTCTCCACATTCATACTGATCAAGCAACTACTTTATAAAATAATTACGATAGCGACATTTGAATGACATAATGATACCGACATCCATAGGTTGAAGGTAAGATGTGGTGTTCAGAGGAAGGCAATGAACGGTTGTATTATGAAGGTTCAAATTACTTCAAGAATGAGATTTTGCACTATCCACTAAAAGAATCACCTTGCGACTAGCCATCTTTAAGTCGAATTCCTTTAGCCATTTTTGAAATAATATAGTAGTCATTCATGCTTTGCTACTAGCCCTGTAGGTAACACCATGCTTGTTTTTATTCACACCTTTAAAGCAACGTGAGTTGGAAGACTTACCAATAACAAACAGCTTTATTTTATCCATTCCATCTGCATTGGCACAAAATGCCACAGTCAATCATCCTTATCCTTTTTCTTACCTTTAAGACGAACAGTCGCAAGTGTGGTATCTGGTTCGAGACTAAAAGGTGAAAAAAAAAATTAAAATTAAGATTGAAAGCTTAGGCTATACAAAATTAATTAATTGTTTTTATAACTTAGTTGGGTCAAGGTTTGGAAACTTTAAAAAACATTTTTTTATTTGTTTTAATAACTAAGTAGGTTTTAAAAATTTTTTTAAAAAAATTTTATGAAACTTTTAGATATGAAATTTAAAAAAAAAGCTGACCAGACGGTTTACTTAAGTTTCATGTTATGAAACCAAGATATTAAATTTATATAGCCTTAGTTTGTTTTTTTTTATTACTAATAGAATAATCCTGTCTCGTCCATGTTATAGATATCTCTCAAGTCATATCCTTTTAAAGTTTTTCTTAGCTTAGGAATGGTGGCTGCGACAACATCATCATCTACGGAAGCAGCTTCACCATGCTTTGTTATTTTTCTCAAGCCGTGTCTTTTTTTAAACTTAAATAGCCAGCCAGGAGAGAATTTAAGATCACCATCAGGTATATTTAACATATTAGCAAAAACTTTCGCTTTTTCAACTACAATCGCATCACTTAATATGACTCTATCTTGGTTTTGCAAAATCCATTCTAGCAATGCATTTTCAAGGTCAGGATATTGGACCATTTTTTGTCTTTTTGCAGATGAGTTACTTTCAATATTATCCTTATTCTTTAATAAGCGACCAATAGTGCTTTGATGAACTTCAAGGCCAAATTTTTTTTTTACCCAATCGACGAGTTCAACATGGCTGGTGTTAGGATGTTTTTCTTTAAATGCAATGATCTCCTTTCTTTGCTCGTTACTAAGGGTGGTTTTATCTTTTTATTTTTTAGAAGACATGTTACAGTTATTATTTGCACACACAGGAAAATTTTTTGACAAACTTTATATTAGTTATTTTTATTAATGACCAAAGTGATGAGCATTTATATTTTTTGGTTGTAGATATCAATCAGAGCCACCAGATTTTAATAGCATCTAAAATAGCACTGGTGATATCACGAAAACAATAACAATAGTAGAATTTGGTTATAATATTACTAGTGCTATTTTAGATGCTACTAAAATTCGGTGTCTTTGACATTGATTACAACAATGAATAGAATGCCTCTAATCATATTAGGAACAATTGAATGTCTATTTTCATGAAACAATGTTATGCAAAATGATTTCAATAATGTTACTAGATATGTATTTATTTATACTGTGCACAATATTAATCTACTTTTTTAATTTTATAAGAAGAGTATTAACCCAGCATAATCTTTGAGTTATTGCCAAAATCGGATTATAACAGTCATAGATACTTTTACGTTTATGAGAATTTTATAATCTAATAACTAACCAAACTTATTATGTTGTACAATTTACACTGTTATTATTTAAGAATAATCAATTTTTTAAGAATATCACATTACTAGTAAAAACCCTATTTATCACATAGACTTAAATTCGAAGTAAAAAGTTCGAGCAACTAGATTTTGTAGCAGTAAATGCCCAAACTTTGGGGAACACCTGTATGAATTGGAGAATAGGACTATTAGATGTTTAAACAAAGCATATTAAGGATTATTCATTCATCGATCACTAAAACAAATATCTGTGCAAGTTGGTTACTATACTGGATGACTTAATTTTGGTTCTAGTTTTATAAGGCTACATTCTAAAATAGACAATAACCAGCATTTCGCAATTTCAGGCACAATAGTATCAGAAAAAAAAGATTAATGTATAGTTCATTAAATATAGGTGTTTTTATTCAATTAAAATTGCATTTCTTATCATTTCTACATTACAAATTTGAAATTCGGTTGTATATTTTTTTTTTACCTATACTATCGCACTGACTTTTTGATCTGATGGATTCGATAGATTCATTGTATTTGGCATCCGTTCTAATCCATCATGATGCCGTAATGTTCTCTGAGTTTTTATTTACGGATTATGCATATTATGCGTGAAAGATCTCATTGTGGTAATGGGCTGTTTAATGACAGGTTAAATAATGATTAACAATAGCATAGCTAAATGCGACACTGGTATAATGGATACCTTAAATGCACCTTTTCTAGATGTATCATCACTCAAAATGTATTTTATAAGTTTGGCTTCTATAAGTTGCATTTATTAAGGTCTGACTTATAATGAATTTTAATTGGGTTGCAATCACATAAGTGCATTTATAGAGGGAGTTTATATATAATGGGCCAAAAAAATATATTGCACTTGCAGAATAAAGAATGTGCATTTATTACTAAGTCCCATAATGGGCCCAGGTGTTTGTCGTGCATTTAAGAGGGTGTTGCATTTAGGGGGGTTGCATTTAGGGGGGTTCGACTGTATAATGATAATACGGCATAGTGAATTCCTTATGGGTATATGCAGTGTCCAAGAGGGAAGTATAGCTTCTGTTAGACATTGTCAAGAAACTATACTCTTCTCTGAGGCAGTTCAGAAAAGATAATGCAATACTAATAACTCTACTTTATTTTATTAAGAGGTGATAAACCTTGCCTATAGGAATTACCCTAGAAAGGGAGTATTAATACAGTTTATAGTCAAAAGCTGTTTATTAAAGTAATAACAAGAAGGGTTATCCTTAGGTTTCTGTTCCTAAAGAATCCTAAGATGTGTTTACAATATTAAAGAGAAGAGGGGTGTTTGTTGCTTAATCACACTTGAGAAATTTAGCAGGGTTTATATATCTGTGAGTTAAGCAGTTAAGTGGTCAAGCGACTAAGTGATTAAGCAACTAAGTGATTAAGCAACTAAGTAACTAAGTGACTAAGTAACTAAGTGATTACTAAGCAACTAGAAGGTTCTAGCAACTAATGACTAATGATTACTAAGTGACTAATTACTAAGCGACTAAGTGACTAAGCGGCTAAGCAACTAAGCAACTAAGCATCTAAGCGACTAAACAATTACTAATTAACCAGAATGTTCTAGCAACTTCTACTAATAATAATAATACAGTAATAAAATAATTAATACTAATAATAATAATAATAAAATAATAATAAATTATTTTATAACATTTCTATCTTCTTTAAAAATTTACTTTGTAAATTCTAAGTTCTAATCGATTCGAGAAGTTGGGTGTACTCATTATCTAGCAACTTGATAATATGTGTTGCGGTCACATACTTCAATTGTAAGATTATTTTTCTTAGTCGCAACTTGAGGACTTCATATATTCTGAGAGCATCTTTCCAAGTATCTTTTACTCTTCTGGTTACTTGAGCACTCTGAATAAGGTCTTTAATCTTGGATAGTTTATTGGACTTTAAGATTATTTGTCCTAGGTAATAGTAAGCTTTAATTTTCTTGTTGAGATTATGTCAAGTACATCCAGGATTGAATAAGAACTTTAAAATTCGATTAACTTGTTCTTTCCATATTCCTCCAGAAAAAAAGTTAGTTATGCTTCGAGTTGTTGGTTCTGGTGTCTGTTTTAAATTGTTTATTATTTGAGTTAGATGGTTAGTATTGTTAGTTTCTAACTCTGTAGGTACTTCATTAAGTAAAGTTTTGATTAAAGAAGGTTCTATTTTTTCTAATTGTAGAAATTCATCGATATCAAATTCTACAGAGGCTTCTATTATAGGGTTTAAGTCAATAACTTTTTCTGGTTCTTTATCACTCCAAAAAATAATATTTTGAGGTGATATATCTAAGTGATTTTGAAATGCAGGGTTCTGTTTCCGGATTTGAAAAAAGTTGTTTAAAGCAATTACTGTTTCTAATTGTAATTTTAAGAATTACATTTTTAGAAAAATTTGTATGATACAGGGATGTTTATATAAATTTTCAAGTATCACAATCTTCAAATAAATTGTAACATTGAAAAATTTGTGTAATATTATTGTCTTTTCCTTCAGTTTTAGAAATTTCTTCCAGAAATTTCAGTTATTCGATAAGAACGAAAGGTTCTCATGTTTGTTTTTCATAAAATTTTGCAAGATAATCACTGTTATAGTACTTTTGCAATGTTTTTTCTTTGTCATTACAAAGTTTATAGGCACTATTGTTCAATTTTTTTTTAATAATAAAGGGTCCAGTTCTTTTATCTTCGAATTTAGCTGATCGAGAATGTTCTATATCTTTTCTAATTATTCATACTTAATCACCAATTTCAAAAGTTTCATAACGGATTTTGGCATCAAAGTATTCTTTCTGTTTTTGTTGCGATTCATTGGTCTTTTCTCTTGCATCATTTTGCAATTCAAGTAGCTTGTCGATAAGCTCAAATGCTTGGTGCAATATGCTATCTTGTAAATTGTATTCTGTTTCTTCATAAGGTTCAACAGGGAGTAAGGCTTTAATTGGAAAAAAAGCTTGTTATCCATATACAAGCTAGAAGGAGGTATATCCAGTTGTAGCATGCTTCTTTGTTTGATAAGCAAACAGTACAGCAGGTATATGCAAGTCTCAATCATCATTTTTTTTGACTTTAGTGAGTAATTCACACAAGGTTCGATTAAGATGTTCAATTATTCCATTTGTTTGTGGGTAGTATGATGAAGAAAACTTATGTTTAATAAGAAACTTTTCACATAGTATGTGAACAGTTTCACTAATAAAATTTTTTCCTTGATCAGAGAAGGTAATCTTTGGCATTCCATGTTGACAAATAATTTCTTCGAAAATAAACTAAGCTAAGGTATTTGCTCTGACATTAGATGTAGCACGGGCTTCTGGCCATCTTGTTAAATAGTCAGTAGCAACAATAATATATCGATTATTTTGTTTGGTAATTGGTAGGGGTCTTACTAAGTTAATACCAATTCGTTCAAAGGCTTGTCCTATTTGGATAGAATGAAGAGGTTCAGTTCATTTGCCTTTTTGTCTCTTTTGGCATTCTTCACACATTCTAACATATTCTTGTACATCTCGATATATTTGGTCCCAATAATATCATTCAGCTATTTTATAGTACATTGCATCTGTTCCTAAGTGTCCTGCAGTAGGATGTTTATGTATTATATACAGAACAGGTTCTACTTTATTCTATTTGATAACATGAAGAGGGTATTGAGTGTTCTTTTTGTTTTTCTTGTATAATAGTCCTTTCTTAGTAGTAAAATGTCTAGCATGATGTTGTAATTGTTTAATCTGTTCCTGGGATAGAAAGTTAGGTAACTTGTCTGATTCTATATAGTTATATAAATTATAATAGAAGTCCAAATTCATGAGAAACGGTTTTGGTATAAGGTCTGTGTCTGTAGTTGAGAAGAGCATCTATGTTGGAGTGAACTCTTCCTGGTTTATGAATAATTTCAAAGTTATAGTGCTGGAGTTTTAGAATCCATCTTCTTAGATGTCTTTTAGGTTCAGTAGATTGTAACCACTTAAGAGCAGAGTGGTTAGTAATTAGGATAAACTTGGTAGTTCCAAGATATTTATAAAAATGTTTAATAACCTATATAACTGCAGCACATTCGAGTTTAGTAGCACTATAATTGACTTCTTCTTTGGTTAAGCTTTTACTAGTATAAGCTATAGGGTGTTCTTTTCTGTTTCTATCCAACTGACTAAGAGTAGCTCTGAATCTATAATAAGAGGTATTGGTAGCTAAGATGAATAATTTATTGAAGTTAGGATACTTTAATATAGAGGCTGTGGTAAGTCTCTGTTTCAATTCTTTGAAAGCTTCCTGTTGTGGTTCATTCCATATATAAGAGGTTTCTTTACATAGTAGCTAATTTAAAGGCTATGCTACTTTAGAAAAGTTATGAATAAACTGTTGATAGTAACCTATTAGTCCTAAAAATGAACATAGTTGGGTTACATTATTAGGTGGTTAGATCTTCTGGACAGCTTCTATCTTTTGAGAGTCAGGTGCTATTCCAATTGAGGTAACTATATGTCCTAAGAATAGTAGATTTTGCATCCAAAAATTACATTTTTCTAAATTTAATCGTAAACTGGCTTTTTTGATTCTAATAAAAGTTTGCTATAAATGTTCTAAATGTTCACCAAAAGTCTTGAAGTATACTATAATATTATCAAGGTAGACAACTACAAATTTCCATGCAATGTCTTGGTATATTCTATCCATTAATTGTTAAAAGGTCACAGGTGCATTACATAGTCTAAAGGGCATTATATTAAACTCATAAATACCATATTGAGTTACAAATGCAGTTTTCTCTTTATCTGTAGGATGCATGGCAACTTGCCAATATCCACTTGTAAGGTCAAGTGTAGAGAACTACTTGGATCCTTTTAGGGTGCTAAGCATTTCATCAATGTGAGATAAAGGATAGGCATCTTTCTTAGTAATATCATTAAGTTTACAATAGTCAATACAGAATTGTAGTTTGCTATTTTTCTTTCGAACTAATATTACTGATGAGGTTCAGAAACTAGAGGAGGGTCATATAAGTCCACTATCGAGCATTTATTGGATTTCTTCTTTAATAAATGTCTGTTCTATAGGGGAAGAAGAGTAAGGTCAAGATCAAATAGGAGGTCCTTCTTCTGTATAGATTCGATGAGTCACAAGGTTAGTGCATCCTAATTCTGTTGTATCTTGTGCAAAAAGATTTGAGAACTCCATCAGCAGCTGGCTGAATTGTTTTCCTTGTTTAGCATCTAGAGGTCCAATGTTCAATTTAGATGGTTCTGAACTAACACTATATTCTTCATAAGGGATCATAGTGTCGATTGTAAAAACTTGATGCACATTGTCTGGTTCAACAGGTAGTTTTTCATCCTGTCTGGGATGATCTAAAAATTTGACTTTTCTCATTCCTGAGCAAGAGAAGTATATCATTGTTGGGTGGTCTGGGCATCTTGTTGGAATACTTGTAGGAGGGTCTGGGTAAATCTTTCTAACTTTTCTACCTTCTGTTGAAGCTGTAGAATAAGTTGGTTTTGAGTTTCTACTTGTTGTTGTAGTTGTGCAACTTGTGGTTGTAATGGGTCTGGTTCTGGTAAGGTTGTGTCAATGGAGCTGAGTAGAGGTTCTACTGGTTCTGGTATAGAAGGTTCATAGATAGGGACTGGTGGAGGAGCACAGTTCTGGCAATATTCTTAATAGGTGTCTAATTCATCTTGATGCTTAACATGTAAGCATTTCTTGCAAAGGTCAACAGAAGCACTAAACTGTTAACAAAGATTAGCAATGGCAAGTCAATGATCAAATTCTGGATAGCTAATGTTAAAAGACTTAGCCAAGGTTTGTTGAAGGAGTTGCTCTTATTCTTCATTAAGGACAGCTTGTTCAGCTCGAAGGATAAGATCCATTTCTTCATAGGTCCATGGTCGATTGATTTGGTTATTTATTTGGGGTTTTAATGCTTCAGTAATAGTAAGGTTTGTTTCTTGCAAATAGACTTTAGCAAGACAGAAGATATGAGTTTGGTTTATTTCATACTAAGATTCAGCACTTCTGGTTGACTCAGTGTAGTGTCTGATTCGGGTCCACAGGTTTTATTAGAGTTGTAAAGGACATCTGTACTGGTTTTGTAAGCATATAAGTGTTCAAGTTCACAAAACTATAGTTTTTCTGTAATACTTTCTAAATTATGCATCTTGTTTTTAGGTTCAACATGTTTACATAATTTACATTCAACTAAGGTTTCACATCCATCACCTTTAGTATAATAGTACTGGCTTCTAGAATCATCACGATCAAGACTTTGATGAAAGTCAGTATAGCAACCTTTACAAACAAGAATTTTATCTAATTCTTGTAGGGTTTTTGGTCTTTGGGGGTTCTTACAATGACAGCAATGATAGATGCAATGATTACTATGATAGTATTGTCTTTGGGCTTCAATTTCATTAGGGTTGCATTTACATTGGTAAGTCTGATTCTGGCATTTGAGAAGAGCTAAAGGACAATCAATGAAATGTGTTCTATTGAATTATATTCATGACAAATATTTTCTGGACATTGTCGATAAAGATGTTCAGAGCTTTGGCAATTTTTACAAGTTTCTTTTCGAGGGGCTTGTAGTTAACAGTGGATAGCAATATGTCCTTTATGATGATATTGGTTGCAAGTATTTTGAGGGCAATTAGCAAAGAGGTGATCAGAGAATTTACAGTTGCCACATACACGAGATGAGGTAGTTTGGGTTCATTATTGAGGTTGGTAGATGGTCCATTCTTTATTGTCTGTTTTTAAGATAAGTTAAGCAGTATATGCTTTATGAGGAGTAAGAAATTCTTGTTCATAGAGGTCAAGCTCTTCTGGGTCTGTTACTATTAGTTGAGCAGATAAAGCATGATCACTTTTATAGGTTGTTAGTACTGAAACCTTTTTGTTATTTCACTTGAACGAATAATAGCCATTCTTCCAGTTGTAACTGGCACCAACTTTCTTGGACCAGTCATTACCAAGAAGAAGGGAGTAGGAAATAGCAAAAACAACTTCAACAGTGATTGGAATAGTCATTCCTTCAATTTCTACAGAAAGATCTTTAATAATTTCTAGAGAGCATGTAGAAGTACCAGTTGCTATAACAATTAGGCTAGTAGAGGCTTGCTCGATTTTAAGTTCTAATTCTTTAACAGTTTAATAAGCAATCATGCTAATAGCAGCATCACTATTGATGATAGCTTGGTAGGGTCTGTTTCTAAGTTGGATGTTGCATTTTACAGAGGTTGTATGAGTAGAGGATTGGACTAGATTAGCATTTTTAGCTTCTTTATACAGATATGCAGACATAGCTATATGAATAGAAGGGTTGTCAAGAAATTGTTCACATTTCTTTAGTGTTGTAACAGGAGAGTAGAAGAAAAATCTTCATGGCCAAGGTAGTTAACATCTTTATAGTAGGGTAAGGGTAAGCAAAAACTAGTTCTTCTTTTATCACTATTATAAGAGTCTAAGTATTTGCTTCTTTCTCTAGAGTTTCCTCTTTCTCTAGAAGGATTTCGATAGTAAGATCTGTTATGACTTTGAGAGCGAGACCTTTGGTTGCATCTATCATTTCTTCTATAATTATCTTTTTGGTTGGATCGTTGTTCAGCTTGTCTGGTTCTACATTTAGCAATAAAATGTCCTGCATGTCTACAGTAGTGGCAGTAACATGAGTCTTTGGCTTGAGGTCTGTTAGAGTTAGGTGTAGCTATATAGTTAGTGGATTGAGGTTGAGGTGGTTGCTGTTGCTAGGCCAAGATGATACTAAGTTTGGCAATCTGGTCTGTTAGTTGTTTAATAGCTTGGTCTGTTTCTATAGTAGTATTGGCAGCCATTATATGTCCAGTTTCTCATTGTTTTGCAGTGGTAATAGCAGCATTTAGGTTAGCAGGTTCACTAGCTTGCATATTGATAGAAAATTTGGGCCATAGTTCTTGGATAAATAATTGCTTAGTAAAGTCAACAAAAAAAGCATCACCAGGATCAATTCGTCTTTTCAATTGTCTAAAACGATTGACATAGTCATCTACTGTATCTGAGCCTTGTTTGATATCGAAAAGCTGTTTCTGCCAAATAGCTTTTTGTTTAGATGTATAGAAGTAAAGCCTGAAGAGATGTTTAAAGCTTCTGTCTTAGTGGGCATTATCATCAAAAGCATTTGGAGCAGGATTAAGACTTTGCCACCAATCTAGTGCAATTCCTTTTAAATATACAGGAGTTAGTTCCAATTTTTGAGCAGCATTCCACTTGTTAATGATAGCAGCTCTTCGAAAATCTTCGAGCCATTGTTCTGGGTCTTGGGTTCCATCACCATAAAAGAAGTCAGCTTTCATAAGAGATTTTTCACTTCCATTTAGAGCATTGGTAAGGTTAGCTATAGCTTGTGCAACATCTTGTAAAGCCTGTTGTGCCATATTGTCGAGTAGGTCAGAAAGGTTATTAAGAATAGGTAGAAGTGGAGAAAGAAGTTGAGGTTGAGGTTGAATAACAATAGGTTGGAATTGGACAGCGATAGGTTGAGGTTAAATAGGTTAAGGTTGAACAGCAATAGGTTGAAGTATGAGAATAGCAAGTTGAGGTAGAGGTAAAGGAGGAGAGCTATTTTCAAAAGTTTGTTGAGATGAATCAGTAGAAGTATGATCTGAGCTAAAGGTTTTTGTAAGTTCTACAGAAGCTGTAATATATTCTTCTGTTTCTATATTATCAGTAAGTAGTAGAGGGATTTGTGGAGTCCAATCAGGAGTATAGTGACTTTCAGAAAGTTCAGTAGGTGTAACTAATTCACTATATGGAGCTAAGCTATCTGCTGGGTCACGTAAGAAGAGGATATTATCAGTAAATGTAATATCAGTAGTGGGTGATAGGATAGGACTTTCTAAATTTCCAAGATGTTGACTAAATTTTCCTGGTTCTTCAAAACTAAAACTTAGAGGAGCATCAAGATGAAGGTCAAAAGTGTTTTGATATTCGAAAGATATAGTAAGAAGTTAAAAAGGTTGGTGTATCTTCTAACTAGAGTTAAGGCAATTGTTCTAGGATCACTAAGGTCTTGTTGATATTGACAACTAAAAATAATATCTCTAATGCAGAGGCGAATTGTGATTCAGTTTGGGTATGGGGTAGTAAGAATAGTAAAGTTGTTCTGGGTTTTGGAGGAATAATATTGAGCTGCAAAGTTGGTCTGATACTAGGTCCAAAATTGTCCAAAATTTGAGTGAGAACTAGTATGTCAAGGGAAGTAACACTGAAGACAAGATAAATCTGAATGCTGTGCTTGGAGTATGTCTATTGCAAGGTGAGATCCAGTTAGATGTGCTTGTTAATGGCTTTGGATGTTTTTGTTGTGAAGTTTAGCAGCAGTGTAAACCATAAAAGAAGATGTGTTTCTATGTCTGAGACTCTGCTAAGATAACTAATACTCATCTGGGTCTCTTGCTAGGATAACTAATACTTGTCCGGGTTTTTTGCTAAGATAACTAATACATGTCCGGGTCTCTTGCTGGGATAACTAATACTCATCCAGGTTTCTTGCTAGAATAACTTTTTCCAATATGTTTGGGAATGTTTCATCTGAGGTAACTTGTTTTTTCTAAAAATTTAACCTTTCTGCCAGAAGGCACCAAATGTTATAGGTGAAAGCTTTCTTAATTTTCACACTATAATGATGACACAATACAGGGAATCTCTTACAGGTATATGTGGTGTCCAAGAGAGAAGTATAGCTTCTGTTAGACATTGTCAAGAAACTATACTCTTCTCTGAGACAGTTCAGGAAAGGTAATGCAATACTAATAACTTTACTTTATTTCACTAAGAGGTGATAAACCTTGCCTGTAGGAATTACCCTAGAGGGGGAGTATCAATACAGTTTATAGTCAAAAGCCGTTTATTAAAGTAATAACAAGAAGGGCTATCCTTAGGTTTCTGTTTCTAAAGAATCCCAAGATGTGTTTACAATATTAAAGGGAAGAGGGGTGATTGTTGCTTAATCGCACTTTGGGGGTTTATATATCTGTGAGCTAAGCAGCTAAGCAGCCAAGCGATTAAGTAACTAAGTGACTAAGTGACTAAGCGACTAAGCGACTAAGTGATTACTAAGCGAATGGAAGGTTCTAACAACTAATGACTAATGATTACTAAGTGACTAATTACTAAGTGACTAAGCAACTAAGCAGTTAAGCAACTAAGCGACTAAGCATCTAAGTGACTAAGTGATTACTAATTAACTAGAATGTTCTAGCAACTTCTACTAATAATAATAATACAATAATGAAATAACTAATACTAAATAATAATAATGATAAAATAATAATAATAATAACTAATGATAATAATAAAATAATAATTCATTCTATAACACTAGTAACTTCATTTCATCTCTTTTCTATTCTTCTATTATTTTATCTTTTAGTATCTGCTCTAATGTTGTATTTATCCTATTCTTAACTTTCTTTATTAACAACTCTGATATAACTCTCATATTGTGGTCTCATATTATCTATCTTTTACACTTATTTGTTGCCTGTTCTGAACTGTTTTCACAATCTCTGCATATACTTAATTCTGTTATTGTTCTCTTTTCTTCTATATACATTGACCAATGCTCTGCTAGCATTTTTTTCTTTTTCTTCTTAATTATTTTGCCTAATTGCTGGTTGTGTTTTAGTTTATGGATGATTCATTCTTTTTTTCTTTAGTCTTCAGACATCTTTATTTACTTAATCTTTAATGCTTAAGTATTGTATCTTCTTACTTTATAGTGGTCTTGTATTTTTCTGCTTATTTGTGTTTTTAGCATCTTTCTTTTTATTTCACTAAACTATTTAGTTTTCTTTTCTTTATATAACAAACTTTAAAGACTCTTGAGTTGTCTCCATGTGATTAGGTTGTTATCTTTTATATCTATAAGTTGGTTTAGATATACTAACCTCTATTTATTTATTGTACTACTGCTTGCTATCTATATTTTTGTTTCCAACATGTCTCTTATCTGTTTACTATGTCTGTAAACTTTTTATAGAGGTTTTTTTGATTTAATGTTTATTCCTATTCTTTTGCTTTAGCTATTGTTTAACAGGCTAAGTTGTTCTTTCAAAACTTCTTAACTTTTATTTTCCTTTTATTATCCTAAATGTCACCTGTTAGGCTTGCTTTCTGACACCTTTGAGCTATTCTAAGTTTTGTTAATTTACTTACACTATCTCATCTGTTGAGTTTTGGAAAAGACTGCTTATTTGCTTTGTTATTATTTCTTGGCTTAGTGTTTTGCAATTTCCTAAGTCTTTGTGTTCAATTGTGCAATTGTTTGATGTTTTCATCATATTGCCTTTATGCTTAGTTAAGCATATTAGCAGTTGATGTATTTTGTTAATTATTCTCTTTAGCATTTTTGTTAGCTATAAGAGATATTCTAGCTTAGGAATTATTACTATATTGTTTATATATGCTATTTGGCTCATTGTCATCTTTTTGTATCTCAGATCTTTAACTGTTTGGCTAACTATTCCTTTTGCTTTCTTATAGACCAGTGCTTCTCTTATTTTGCTATTTAGCTAGATTTATACTAACCTTACAATTTTGTTTTAGGTTCTTCTCTTATTTTACTATGCCTGAACATAATTTCTCTTTTTTCTTCTTTCATTCTTGTATTCATTACTATGAGCTTTGATTTGGATCTATTTATTTCAATATCATTTGCTTTAAAGAACTCTTCTGCAATACTTAGAATTTTTAACATTTGTTCTTTGCTGTTCATGATTCATGTTGTGTTATCAGTATATACAATTGCTACTTGCCTATATCTTGTAATATTATCACTACATACTTTTTCTGTTATTTTTTGTTCTACTATATAACCAAGTGTTTCATCTTCTTGTATCTTTTCTAATAATAGATTATAGAAAAGATGCCAAATTAGTAATAAGATTACTTTTTCTTAGTCTATTCCAACTTCTGCTATTATTTCTTCTGTTAAACTATAAGCTGTGATAACTTTGAGTTGCTATTTGCAAAACAGATTGCTTATGTATTTTCTTGTTTTTTACAGAATTTTGATTCTTTTTAGGGCCCATTCTAGGCTTTCTAATAGAACTAAGTTAAATGTCTTTTTTATATCTTGTAACAGTATCTATATTTCTTTGTTCTTTTCTTATGCCTTCTTTATTATCATGTTTAGTATATGTATCAGTTGATTTGTTGAATTGCCTAGCAGATCTGCATAATTTGGTTCTTTGAGTATGTTTCTTTCTGTGAACACTCTGGCTAATCTTCTTGTCACTACTTTTATGACAACTTTTCTAAAGATTTCAATTAGTGCTATTGGCCTAATATTGTTTAAGCAGTAACCTTAGTTTATATCTTTTGGAATTGAATATATTTGTATAATTTTTCACTTCTTTGATATATTTCTTTTTTTCAGAATTAGATTTGCAAAGGCTCTAAAAATTTTTTGTGATTTCTTTTCTATATATTTTATTAATATATAGCTTATGCCTGATTTTCCTGAGACTGTATTCAGTTTAAGCTCTCTAAGTATTTCTTCTTATTCTTATTCTTTTATTTTTTCTTCTAATTTTTTATATCAGATCTCATTGATTCAATCTTTTGAATTATATACTCTTTTTTATTTCACTGTCATTTCTTCAAGTTTAGTTCTTTGTTTTCTAAATTGGTCTTTAAAATGAGCTATCAAACTATTTAAAACTGTATTTGGTTCTAATATTAGGTTGACTTCTTCTTTGTCTTGTATTATAAATCTGTCTAGAACAATCTTTTTGTATAGTTTATTTAATAAGCTAGCAATCATTTGATCTTGATCTATTTTAATCATTTTACATCTTCTGTTTATGGTTTCTTTTATTTGTTTTTTTTGTACTTATTTCCATTCTTCTTTTTTTTTTCTTTAATTATTCTTTGCCAGCCTTTTATATTATCTATTTAGGCTTCTGACCATTGCCTGTATAGTTTTAGCAATGTTGTTCTCTGCTCTTTCTCTATATTTTGGAGTTTGTTGTTTATTTCAGCTCCTTCATTATTTTCTACTTCTTGATTCTTCTTACTTCTTGCTTTCTTGATTATTTGCTTAAGTTCAATAATATGTTTGTATTTCTTTGTTTTTTTCTAATTTAGTCTTCTGTTTAACTTAGTGTTAAATATCTTCTTTGGAATTTGCTTGTTTGCTACTTTAATTATAGCTTTTTCTATTGTATCTCATATTTGGTTCAGTACTTCTGTATTATATTCTGTTTTTATATTATCATTTTCTAGTTGTTTTAACACTTTTTTCTATTCTAACTGATTTTATAACTCTCTTGTATAGTCTTCTCAGTCTTCTTGTTTTGCTTCTTTATATAGGTATATTGTTCTTGTTTGGTCTTTCTGTTTAATTTCTGCTCTATTATTGTTGGCAATTATATATTTTACCTATATTTTTGTTGTTATTATCTTATGATCACTGTCTGTTAAGCCTTTTGCTTCTTCAATATTAGCTTTTTGTAAACCTGATGCTAGTATTTCTGACAGCCAAATATAATCTATTCTTGTTGCTGTCCCTTAACTTAACCATATATATGTTTCTTTTGTTAAGTACAGATTTCTGTATGAATCTGTAAAGTTTTGTCTTCTGAGCCAGCTGAATATTAGCAGTTTTTTGTAATTTGATGTTTGCAAATGTTGTCTGTCTAGTACATTATCTACTGTGTAATTAAAATTACCAAGTATAATTACTTTTGTATATCTTTTTCTGTTTGTTACTACCTTTATAATTCTTTGTTGAATTTTCTTACTGATTGATTTGTTATTAGATAAAATGTATACTTCTAATACTACTAATTCTAATTGTTTAAAATATAATCTCATCTTTAGCATATATTCACTAACTCTTTTAACTGCTTCTAAATGCTTTTTTCACTTTTCATCTATTAGTATTCCTATGTCTGAATATTTTTTCTTGTCTATTACTGCACTAGTCCAATATCTCTTATACTGTATGTTATAACTATGCAGTAAATATTTCACCTCTTTTTCTGTAATGTTTGTTTTCATTATTTTCACTATTGTGAATTCTTCTTTTTCTGCTTATTCTAGGAGGTTACCCATTTTCTATTCTCTAGTTTTAAGTCCATTAATGTTGTAACATGCTATTTTTAATTCCTTCTTTTACTGTTTTTATTTTTCTTTTAGACATTTATGTCTTGTTTCTATGTTTTCTACTTTTCTTTTTTCTTTAGTTTTTCATTATAGTCAGGAGATGCCTCTATATTTCTTTTTTTAAAAATTATTTTTTCATTATGCAGTAACTCTCCAATCTTCTGGTCTATATTTATTGATTCAATTGTGACACCATTAGAAGTGATTGATGACATCTTTTTCTGTCTTCTATTCTATCTTGTTTTGTTGTGTTTCAAGTTTTTCTAGTTTCTCAAGGATTTTTTTTAGAAGGTTCTGGTTCTGTGTTTGTGGATCTTCTTTCTCTGTATTAATATTTCTATTACCTAACCATTCTATTATGTCTTGTATTTGGAGATCATTTTTTATTTTTATGTGTCTCTTGTTTGAGTTTTGACTGCTTTTGTTCCTACTTTTTCCTTTTTTTTTATTCATATTTCTATTCTTTAAATCTTCTTTTACTATTTTTGCAAATCTTCTGCTTGAATTTTGGATCATTCTGTTCCAGTTTCTTTCTCTTTTTTTCTGAAAAACTTCTTTTTTTTTAACTTTTTTTTTTCTTTCATTTGACCAGAATACACAAAAGTTATTATACATAATTGGTCTTAATTGAACTGTTTTTTTTCTCTTTCTGTTGCAAATGAAATTATTGTAGTTTTTCTTTGATTTCCATTTCTATTCAGTGGGATGTATACCAATTTTGCACCTTTATTTCTCAAACATCATAATAGTAAAATTTTTGAAACATTACTTGGCAGTTCTGTTAATTTTACTGTATACTGCCTTTGTTTTTGTCTTGCTTTATGATCTTCTTTTTTTTCTGTTACTCTTATCAGTTTATGGTTATTAACTGATATAAACTAAGAGATACTTCTTTTTTTTAATTTTTCTACTTGGATTATTGCAAAAGCCTTGTATTTGGATCTTTTAATTTCTATTATTTGTGTATTTTTGAATCTTTTGCATATATATTTGAGTTCTTTTTTATTTATATCTGCTGTCAGGTTCCAAATTGTTATATGTTTTATATCTTTTGCTTCTTCTTTCTCAGTGTTTGTATATTCTTCTTTTTCTTAAATTTTTTTTTTTTTATAGCTTTTTTCCTTATATTCTGTTATGTTGCATTTTTCATTTTGGTATTCATTATTGTACTTTTTTTGTTCTGTTCTTCTTCTTTCTTTGTTCTCTTTTAGTATTATTTTGTACCAATTACTTTTTTTTTTACTTATTCTTTGTATTGCTTCATTTCTATCATACTTGCAGTTGAAGTCTACTTCAATTCACAAATTTTTTCATCCAAAGATTTTTTTAATGTTTTTAATATGTTTATTGTCTTTTAGTAACCACTTGATAAACTTTATGCATTCTTCTTCTGTTTTTCTAGACATATTGTGTGCTAGTATATTAGCAAGTAGGCTGTTGCCTTTGTTGCAACTTCTTCTGCTCAGTGCCTATATGTTTTCTTCTAATGAAATTTCTGTTATATCTATTTTTCTTTCTACTATCTGCTTTCTTCTTTTTTGTTTTTCTTTTTCTTCTAATATTGAACTTTGTCTCAATTCTTTACCATCCATTTCTATATCCTCTTGTTCTACTTCTTTTGTTTGCTTTTTTCTTGATTCTTTTTCTTGTACCAGTGGTTCTTCTTCTGATTGGTCTATACTTTCATTACTTACCTTTATTTTTGCTTTTTTTTTTGTAATGAAGTCTTCTTCTTGTAGTCTTCTTTTGTTTATATTGTCTTCTTCTATTATTCTTTTAATTTCTCTTTCTGTTTCTTATTTGTCTTTTTACTTTTTTTTTTTTTGACTATTTCTTGTTGCACTATTTTTTTATTTTCTTGTTCTTAAATTCTTTCAAATTCAATTAGCATTATATTCTTGTCTGTTTCTGTAAAGTTAAGCTTTGTTTCTGTTTGTTCTCTTTTTTTCTTTCAATTAATTTTCTATTTTTTCTTAATAATATAACTTCTATTAAGCTTTGCTCTATAAGTATAACTACAATTTTATTTTCTCTGTCTGATGTTATATATGTATTACTTAACTAATTAAAGAATATTTTATTATATATCTTGTTCATTACCTAGTATGCTCTTTTTATAAATATTGTTGAGAGACTTTCTTTACACTTCATTAATTTTATGTTCTATTTATATCTACATATTTCTGGTTGGTTGTTAGGTTTTCTTTGTTACTTTGCTTATCTATATATAAAATTCTATATGTATCGATATGAGATTTGTGATGTTTATTTTAATTTAGTAGCCTGCACATATCTGTTGTTGTTTTGCTATTATGTGTCTTTTGTGTAATATAAACAGATCTATGTTATAGGGTTTATTGACAATTCTCTACTACTGTCATTTTTCAGTGAGTTTTCTGTTTTTCTTTTAGTAATTATGTTATTAGTTTTGCAGATAGACTTTTTTTTTCTATTAGTCTATTGCTTTTTATATTGCTGCTTTTTTCTGTTTAGAGCTATTTGGGATGTTTTCTATTGCTAATTTTGCTAAAATTTTCTTTTTTCTTTAGCTGTTTTTTGTGTCTGAATGATCAATGAAAAGAATTTTTAATATTCTGATTTTTGATAATTTAATTGTTTTTAATAAACAAAATTTTTTAAAAATGTAATATATTTTTTTAATTTATTGCATAATTTTAAAAATAGAAATATAAATATAAACTTATTTAATGCATTTATTTAATATTAATATAATAAATTTTAATATTCTATATATATGTATATATATTAATAATATTCAAAGATAATTAATTTATTTGAATAATTATTAAAATAATAAAAATAAATAAAAATTAATTTGAAATTAATTAAAAAAATAATAAAATATTAAAGAAAGGAAATTAAATTAAATTAATTAAAGAATAAATTAAATACTCTAATATATTGATAAAAAAAAATTATTTTATATAAAGGTGTAACAACTTAGTAAAGTAATCAGATTGTCAATCTTCCAAGTGGTAGGTTAGGTGTTCAAATCCTATTGATAACAAAAATTTGAATAATTATCTATATAATAACTCTACAAGGTTATAGTAGTTTAATAATTAGTCCTAAACATAAGTGCTGATTCTGTCATAATGATATTAAGTCAATTATTAAAATAAATACAAAAGACTTTGAACAGTTTGTCTTAAAAATAAGGTTAAAATAATGATCTGAGCATGATCCAGTAAGTTAATACAAGTTGCAAATTTAAAGAGTTTAAAATAAAACATCTAAATAAAAATATTATATATAGCAATTAGTAAGAAACCTTAAAGTGAACTTCTTAAATAGGTAATATAGAAAAATTGCATATGTAGTTAATTGTACATTCTTTTTGTAGTGGTTCATAAAATCACATTACCAAAAAAGTCATTAATAAAAGTTAAAAGACCAAAAAGGTCACTTTAAAAAAAAAAATTCTTTTAACTTGCTTTATAGTTATTACTACTAAGTCAAAGTAATAAGTATAATATTTATACCAAATTCTGATCTAATATTATTGTTTAAAAATTCCAAAGTACAAAAGTAAGCGCAATATTCTTATAAAATGCATCTTTTATTATTTCAATCTAGAATTATTAGAAGAAAAGAATCAAAAAATTAATAAAAAATTTTACAAAGTGCATCTCCTAATACTGTAATACTTTTCTTCTAATTTCAATTATTTTTTAAAAAAACTCAGCATTTTTTTCAATACGTATATACTAACTTATAAGTCAAATACTATATAAATAAAATTTTTAAAATTTTTATAATGCTATTTAGGCCAATCATTTGCAATTTTTTAATTTTTGAGAATGTTTGAATTAGCATCTACTTATCATAATAGGTAAATCGTCAAACTAAAAAAAGTCAAAAAAGTAAAATTTTATATATGAAATTTAGGTGTGTTAATTATTTGACTCATAATTAAAAATTTTACAAATTTAGATATTGTATAAATAGTATATTGACCAAATAAAACTAATGACCAAAAAGTCATTCTAAATCAAACAAAACTATATTATATTGAAATTTGTTTTATAATATTATAACTTGAACACCTAGATTCTAAAAAACTACATACTTATATGTACAGCAGAGACAGTGCCCGATTCAAAGTGAATCCCTCTCGTCTGTGATCAATCACAAATTAAATTATTTATGTTGGATTCAATTGTGATGGATATATATGTGTAACATTATAAACTAGGTTCCAAGATCAGGTTTTAGAATCCAAACCTAAAAACTTTATTGTTTCTCAATAGGATAGTAATTATTGATTTAAAAATGTGACTTAATCTTGTTTACTTATACATATATAAACTTAGAATTAATATGTACCAGCTTATTACGATTAGTTGGCATTTAAGGATAGCAACATATTAGGGCGGTGGTTAAGTGAAATTAACAACAATAACGATTATAAATTGATTTTAAATAACAAGATCAAGGTTTTGCCTATGTTTTTTTTATGATAAACAATATATCATTGTACCTATATTACTTTTATAAACTAGCGTTTAAACTCATACGTATTAATGCTTAGATTCTGTAAACTCTTTATATTTGTTACTATTACCGTATTGGTGTTTATTCAAATCTATTTTGAAGTGATCTAATAAATGGTTTTATAAATGCATAATTATTTTATTGATAGAATTGGCAATTTCGTATATCGAAATACCCGGGCGTGATTTCGCGATAGATATATCTTGTATGCTTTGCTACTAATATATACAAGCCTCTTCATCATTTTTTATGATAGCACACGATCGACTCAAACATTTGTTTTAATTATCGCGGCGTGTAAATAAAACTTTATCACATGCAACGGATGTTTATTCTTTTTACATCTGTACCAAGTTAAATGCCGAACATTTCGAATATCGGTTCTTGCTAATCATTTGTATCAACACACTCAAGGGTGCCTATTATATTTTATTGTGTAAGAGTATATTTAAAAAAAACGAAAACCGCACAAGCTGCACCTAGCTGTATAAGAATTTCGTTGTTCGCTAATTTAAAACTAAACATTACAGTACGATATCTATCAAGTAACTGAAACCTATCATAATCGAGACTCATCATCCTCAAGCATTAATGTCCAAAGGATTCCATCCAAATGCATTGAAGTTGGTTATAACTAATATGCCATTCGACTTTAAACTATTTCCGATAAGATTCATGAACCCCAAAAATCTTTGCTGCTATTAATTCTTCGATCCATTCAACATTCCCACACGCAACAACTCGTTGCATATTATCAGTATTTTTTAGTTCCTCCCATCTTGTCACCACAAATCCCATTGCTGCAGATTTTAGACACATATCACCCATCTGCCATCCAAGTAACAAGATCTCATCCCAATTATCACTGTTTACATCTTCAGCGATTCGATTGGCAAGTATCTTTCCTAATGTTTCTAGGCCCAACATATCAGCTTTCATATAGGCAGCTTTCAGACAATCTAATTCAAGATTTTCTTCTAGTTTTCCTGTGTACAAATAATACATTATACAACGAAAGATTTCGTATTCGACCTCCTTAATAGGAATAACCTTGCTTCGACCTTCGACCCATTGCCCGCTTAGCAAAGATTCAAAGTATTTCGATTGTGCAGCCAGAATTATTCGATGTGCTTTGATACGAGCTCCACACGGAAAAGAGAATTCCACATCGCAGAAACGTTCGTCGTCAAAATATTTTGGAATTTGAGCGGCCAGAGGAAATTCACCATGTTGTACTTCCGTTACAGCGGCCATAATTGCAGTATTTTCTTCATTCGTTATTCGCACTCGAACTATCAAGTCAAACTTACTGTTTGGATCAGGATATATTTCAGACAATTTCAAGAATTGCCGACGACCAAATACTTGATCAGATCCAAAACCAAATCTCGTTTTTGAAAACTTTTCATTC
This sequence comes from Cetraspora pellucida, assembly GCA_910591915.1. Lineage (NCBI taxonomy): Eukaryota > Fungi > Glomeromycota > Glomeromycetes > Diversisporales > Gigasporaceae > Cetraspora > Cetraspora pellucida. The sequence goes on from CAJVQA010000437.1 coordinate 33,454, forward strand.
TTGAGTAATATAGGAGTTGGTACCATCGAAGAGGATGCGGAAAGTGATGATTCTAACCGATAAACTTCAAAAGCATAAGTTCTTTCTCTCCCTAATGAATTACCATCCCTTTCGTGATCGGTTGGAATGGCTTTGAGAAACAAGCCCAGGTAATTCTTGTCAGCTTGAGAAACACCATTTGGATACATACACATTCTCCAAAGATAGTCTGAAGTGTCTCCAATTGATGAAATCTTATTTGATTGTGGGTGATTTGGCTCAACAAAACTGTCACTGTAGAACCATCTACCCGTTGGATAAAGATCAGCTACTTCATGATAGTCTCTTACAGTCCAAGTAAACGTGAATTGATCATGAGTAGGAAGTTTTGTATTTTGCTGGGGTTGTTCAGAAGCGTGCCTATTGGGCTGAAAAAGCCATTTCATACTCATATCTTCTCTTTTTTTTTTCTGACGTTGAGGTGGAATTTTGGTTTGTTGGAAGGTGGAAATCGCAGAATTTGAGGTGTATATGTCCGGTATAAGCTGTTGATCGTACGAGCCCATTGTTAGTCTTTTGAAATCTCTTGAAGTATGGACAAGTAAGAGTCGTTGTACTTAAATAAAAAAAGCAACTACTTAAATACTGATACCGGAAGGTCTGTTTATATTATTTGTTATACGCTTGATTTCCTTCTAGAGAGAAATTTTTAGGCAATAAAGTATATTTTATTTATACACTCAGAATTATATTTATAGTGATGATAGTTTAGTGTGCAGCGAAAGGACATTACAGCTGTGTTATCGTATCACAGTATCAGAAATTTCTTAACTTGTCAAGAAAATTGTTATTGTTTTTTTATTATCTACGATTCTTTATTTATTACGTACGTATAATAAAAAACATTACATACTGATACCAGGGACAGTGAAAAATATCAATTTATGTAAATCGATATTTTTATGTATAATTTGGGCCGGACAACACAAAAATTTGGCCAACCTGAACTGTCGGTAGGGTCCGTATTGGGCCGGGTCGGGTCGGGTATCTCCAAGCCCGAACCCGACCCGAATATATTTTACAGGCCCTAAGTTCAAGCCCGGCCCGTTAAAAAGTTACGGGTTCGGGTCGGGCCGGGCTTACATCAAACTATAACCCGGTACTGCCAGGGCCCGACCCGGCCCAATAATTTATATATATAAATTTCAAATCTAATTTAACTAATTACTGAATTGTATTCTCGAAATTCAAACATAT
>CAJVQA010000438.1:0-34673 GCA_910591915.1 Cetraspora pellucida
ACCCCTAGTTGGCTTGCAGGTATGACAACTAGTGTAGAACTTATATAGTAATGTGTAAGCGGACTACTTAAATTAGGTACCAAAAGTGCACGTGTGGCTAGTTGTAACCTCCAATGTAAGGTGAGTCCTTGGTGGCATGCTGTGTCCTAATGTACTTGAATAAAAACATCGCAACTTCCAAGATAGGGACTTTAACTTAAAAAAAAAAAAAAAAAAAAAAAAAGAATATGCAGGTTATTTAATATAATTAGTAGTGAAACAAAAATTCAACCTAGATGTGAGTAAGACATAATACAAAATTTGGTAGGTTTAGATCATAGATAAATAAGCCTAAGTTCTAGGTCTAAATAGATATATAATGATAGATAATATATAAATAAAATTATACTAACTATAACAAATATACTAATAAAAACTAAAGAACATCTTAATATCAAAAAAAAAAAAAATATTAAAATACAGACAAACTTTACAAAAACAAACTCTTGTTAATAGTTTATAGAATAGATAAATAATTAATAAAAAAGATTTTTTAAACTTTACTAACAAGTGAAATATTTTGAAATATGTAATAACCTAAGTATCAATACATAAAAAAAATACTATGCTGCTTAGATAACATACTAATTAAGTATATATATAGGATTTGTAATAGTTTAATAATTAATAAAACAGATGATTAGAAAGTTTAAATGAATAATTTTCTAATAGATTATAAATATGACATCTAATGCAAAATCCTAACCAAAAGTTATATGCATGACTAGTTATACTTTTATTTTTGTAAAAGTAATTGTAATAACTAATTCTAATATATGTTAATAAAATAACCATTATAAAGTATGACCTTTAAACATAAAAAAAATAAAAAAATAAAAATAAAAATAACACTAATATGAGTAGTAGAAATTTTTCATTAAATAATAATATAAATATACTTTTAAAGGTTCTACCAAACAATTCCGACATCCAAAATCTCGAAATCCATAATCTCGACATCACTCGACGTGACAATTAAGATTTAAGTCTGACGATGATTGTTAATGTGATTACTAATCTTTAAATATTAATTGTTACGCCGCGTGATGTTGGGATTATGGTTTTCGAGATTTTAGATGTCGGGATTTTATGGTAGAACACCTTTAAAAAAGCAATCTATGTTTTAAGAAACATGTGAATTGTAATGTGTTAGGAAATATGTAACTGTAAAGAATTTAAGATGTTTTATTGTATTTCATAGAGTATTTATAACATGCATATTTTTTTAAAAAATGTTTTACGTACCAGAGATGTTACGTACATATTTTTTAATATAAATTTTATGATTCTATATATTTTTCAATATGAGCGAATCATAAATGAGTGCCGTCAAAGGGATCGTCTAAAGCCAGGTAGTAATTTATACGTGTCACGTGAGTTTTGCTTTACAAATTTATTAGTAATCAATTTAAAAACTACCTGGCTTTAGACGACCTCCGTCAAAGGAAAACCTGTCATCGGGCTTTTAATTATATCTTGTATAGAACATAATCTGTTTAATTTGTTAGAGGTACAAAATATAATTGAAAGCCTGATGACAGGCTTTTTTTGACGACACTCAAATAATAACGAATAAAATTTTCAAAAAAAACAGCCAAGCTGATGGTCGACAAGACAATAGTATATCACGTGATTGATCACAACCCCCTTCTAAGTAGAACACCTCTAGGTTGAGGGACTTTTTGGATTATTTTGCATAGTAACTGTTGGAGCTTCACTGAAGATAGAGACGGTCGTAATTTTCATTTTTAGCTTGCAAAAATGTTATATTCTTAAAAAGTATTCTAAACTGTATAAATACAATTGTAAGTGATTGACCAATCAAAAGAAAGTTAGCCTATAATTTCTGACCTCTAAGTTTCGTCTGGCCTAAACTATAAGTTTAAACAAGTTAATTTAGGCCAGGTTTTATATAAATTTGGTAAATTGACGTCTGAAACCATCCCCAATTGGCAATTGGAGAACATATATATACAAATGTAATTTATGCTTTACATGAACGACAGTACCATGTATTCGGAAGAGGATATAAACCATGAGGAATCTTCAAGTCTTGACACCCTGAAACGAAAGTTTGATCGTTAGTACTATCCAGATTTTCGAGATTTTCAGTAATTTAATGGAGTAAATGTTGATACAATATATGTACTTTTTATTAGGACTATGCGAAACTTCAACATTTCAAAATTTTGCGACCGTGTCCGTTGTGACATTTATTGGATTTTCACAGAATGACACGACTTCAAAAATAAGTTCAATTGCTAATGCAATTATTGAAAAGAATGTGTTTGGACAGGTAATGAACATTTTAAATGTTTATGACTGCATGCATTATCACGCGTTCTTTGAAAAGTTGCGAATATAACAATTTACAATTTTAGTCGGCTTGTTGTGTTAAAAACTGTGATTGTCGAGCCAGTAAAGCGACTTTATTGGCAACAAATGGTAAAAATGTAAAGTTTCAATATCACTTTTTTTTTTTATTTCCTTTTTAAAAGGGAAATGTATATTATAACGCGTTTTCTGCATATTTTAGCATTGTTTATGGATGCATTGTGATCCGTCAAAAAATACGATTTATCTTTTAATGGATTCAATAAACAACTTTGAAACGCTTTTGCAATTATTGCAAGAGGTTCAACCTAATATTGAAAATGAGGTAAATTTTGAATAAATGACTTACTTGTACTTAATACAGTAAGTTAATAAAATTGGGTTTGTTTTTTATTTTAATAAAAAGCAAGAATTTCAGAGTCATATCTGGAAAGATGAGCATGTTTGCTTACGAATGTTAGTGTTTGCATTTATGTTGTCTCATGTGGTGGTGGTAAGTATTTGTTTTTTTTCCATTAAAAAAACCTTTTTTCCATTTAATTAAAAACTATATATAACATTGCTTTATAAAGTTGGCACAGCCAATATCAAAATTGGATTCCAACATGGTTTCCTTGCTTCGAACCATGTCTTCAGTCAAACGACACATTATGCCACACGCGAATAATTTCATTAATTTATGCCTGAACCATTTAGAGATACCTTTGCCGTACGGAACATCATTCATGGGTGGATACAACGGCAATAGTCGAACGGGAGCCTCTCAGGGTGGAATGATGACACCTGGAAGATGTGTTCCATTCATAATTTTTTTATTTCAAGAGGTAAATTGAGCTTTTATACATTATCAAATTATGATCATTCATTAACTTTCTCTCATTGGTTCCTATAGGTTCAACTATCGACTGTCTCTATGATAGATGGAAATAAATCGGAAGCAAGTTGAAAAAGTTTTTAAGATAAAATTATTTAAATATCAGAAATATGGAGTTAATTTTTTAATGGCATTTCCTTTATACACATAAATAGGCAGTTTCGGGTAGCATAAAAAGGATAAAAGAAGCCTTACAAGCGCGTATTCGCTTTTTATTTCGTACATGCCATCTTGTGCAAACTAGTGACTTGCACGCATCATTTGATAGGTATCGTAAATTAACATTACATTTAAAAGTATAATTAAATATTATATTTTACTTATATATATATATATATGATATGCGTTTATTAGTCGGCAGCTCTTTACACTTCCGCCCCCTTCCTCTCAATTCTTTATTCATCTTATCACACGTGGATCTACGGGCAATTTATTATCACCAGATCCACCTTTTGCTTTTATCTCTAACATAAAACCTCATGAAAATGAAAAAATAGATATTGAATCTTTGTTACGCAGACGCAAACTTGATTTAAGAAACACTGAACATTTTGAAATAAAGTTATTGAAGGATTTTGCTCTTGGCTGGTTAAAATGGGCCGCAACTGGTTATCCCAGAAGCTTTGCTAAGCGTGGAATAGCACCAAGCGAGGTAAGTCTATATTACCACATACTTGTGTGGAAATAGATCAATAAAAAAGTTATATCCTTTAAACACAGCTTCCGAATGCCAAGCAATGGATTGCAGGTTGTATTGCCCTACAGGAATTATTATTTGGGAAACTTGGAAAAGAAATTTTAGAGCGAAAAAGTTTCAGTGCTGTCGATGATACCCTTAATAGGAGATTAAAAGATTGCGTACAAGTTAATAGTCGATATTCTGCGAAGTAATATAACTAAACTTAAATTGTATTGTCACTGAATCGGTATGTTTTCGAGTAATCTCATATTACCTTTTTTTTCAACTTTAGTCATTGTGCTCAAGTGTTGAGGAAAGCTATCGATATATATTTATTAGAATCACCCACATATTATACTAAACAATATCATGAAATTAAGGTGATTAAGATATTCGATCAATTATATATACCATTTTTCTATCACTTAATATTATATATATATTAAAGCTGGATCATGCAATGAAATCCTATATGTCATCTGCACGTGGACCTTGTATACAAGATTATGCCGCAAAATTACGGCAAGAATGTTACAGTATCTGGGAACGCGGAAGGCAAAAATGCGAAATACAAAGTTTGTCTGGCCATGAATGTGTTCTAGGAGTGCGTATACGTATATTAATCGTGTATCGTAGAAATAGAATTCCGTTGATCACATTAATATATTAAAACAGGCGAATCATGACTCTGATAGTGTTGATGGGGGAAAAAGTAGCATGAAAAAAGCAGTAAAGCATAGGAGTGCATTTCAAGCGCTTCATGCATGCAATTGTGGAAAAAGTTGCCGAGAGAGGGAGGATCCTTTTGGTTTAGTGGTAACGAATTTAACAATAGTTTAATGGTTAGAATTGTTTGTTGAGTAAATGTTTAAATTGTATCGCATCCCGTTAGGATGCCAATATAACCTTCTTCCAATTTCCAAATTGTTGTAATTCGGAAGGTTATAACTATCTCGTATTACCTATCGAGAATTCGGCCATTTCTACTTCAATGTGGTCTCTTATGCAGGTCGGATCTGGTTCGACCTATCGTTCTAATTCTGGTTTAGATAAGTGGGAAGGTTTTATCACAAATGCGAATTTCCTTTTACCGTTGGAAATTTCATTGATGGCGAATTTATCGAAAAAAGTTCAAGAAGAATTGACGAAAGTGAAAGAAACACATGGATGGACAATTGATGTGGTTGGTAACGATACCAATAAAGCTAAGAAGTCTAGAGCGAAAGAAGACAAATTGGCCAATCAAATTACAAGAAAAGGATTTAAACAAAAAGGAAAAAATGGAGATGATATAAAGAATGATAGTGGATCTACTTGGCCTATATTAGGAAATGAAAGTGAGTTATAATAATTATTTAAATTAGTGATATGATTACTTTTATGTGATATTCATGGGTGTCCTAATATCTTAAATGTGATTTACTGTTTAGATAATCAACAATGGACTACACCATCAGCGTTTTATTTAAATGATTTTATTCAATTGATCCGAGACGTTCAAAAAAATCCAATACAGTTAGATGAGACACAATCTGTAATATCAAACGTAAAATGTTTAAATACTAGTGATATAAATAAAGAAAAACGTCATAGGCGTGGGGGTAAAAATAATCAAAAGAAGGAGAATGAAAAAACCGTGGCACCTTTCATATCAATAGCGCCCATGACCAAAGACATTTACAAAAGCGAACATGCATTCTTGAAAGGATACCTGGGCGTTGAGTACGAGTGTCCTCTTGGCCATAGATTTATGAGTTGCGGTGGCGGACAAGTCTGCAAGCTCGGACATGCAGGACATATTAAGGTATTAACAGGATCGATTTTCACAAGGACTAAAATTATTTGATTTAATTACTTTAATTTAAACTATTAGGAAACAGCACATAATATATTAGAGCAGGATCTGCCAATATATATTCTTTGCCCTTGTAGTAGCTCGACGAACGCTTTAACCATAGCTCAACTGCAACGAATAATTATTGTGACACCTGATTCATCAGTAATGATGGTGTTGAACCCAGTTATTAAGGTTGGCACTAGACTTTTTTGATCTTATAATCTAATAATGTCTAAATACTTATTATTCATTTTTTTTTAGAATCGTATAAAGGATGACGTTATAATATCTCCGATGTTCAATTTACACAATGATGATTATATGTTTAGAGGGATCTCGTTACCTAGAAACAGTATGGTTGTACTGCGTTTGCCGTATCCTTTACCAAAAATATATAGTATTTACAAAGTGTTGAATTATATTCTGACACTTTTTATAATATGTAAATCGATTACAATTTTGTTATAATTAATTTTCCTTAATAATATCAACAAACTTATAATCAGTTATATTCATTATGATCAATTTGGAAAACCTATCCTACAACAAAGAATTATAAATCACGTCTCAACGTTATACTTGGCAAAAAAATTCCTTTTTATTGAAGTTCCAATATCTGAAATGTCTGTCAAAGGCGAAGAGGCTGTTACCATGACATAGCAATGCAGATGATTGTACTAAGATAAAATTGCTTAGTGATTTTCAATATCGATAATATCGATATTATTGATTTAATACTTGATATATGCAAAAAAAAAAAAAAAAATTTTTTTGTTTTCAATGTTGACACGTGAAGTGCATCATTATATATTGATTTGGATATATATCATGCAAATTTATATTTAAGATGGGGCTGAAGGTGTCTAAGTTTGGCTTTTGTTGCCAGGCAGTAAAATAACCGACTCCCTGTATTACTTGCAGATACATAAACACGTGATTATACAGTAGCTATATATTTAATTCAATTACATATATATATATATATCGATACATTTTTAGACCTGTGAGGTACGTACGTACCCACATACATATGCATGTATGTACCCTATATTTTGTTTGAAATTTGTCCAATAAGAGGACTGGCTAAAGTTGTTTGTGTTAAATTCATTAGATAAGGTGCCAACTTTCATTTACAAAAAGAAAAATAGAATTACGCTTTACATTTAAATTTCATTGTACACTCGGAGGTTAATCAAAGTTGTGTCACGCGCGATTTCGTTGAACAATGTGTGATTTTGTGGAAATTTTACCCATTGTCTTATGTGGCAATAGATTTATAAAATAGTTATTGAGTTCGTATAAAGGATCACGTGCATTTGTAATTCCTTTAGTTTATGTAAGATGGTCACGAATTCACAATCCGCCATTTGTTGGGGTAAATTTATATATAAATATAAAATAAAGGTTATAATAAAGAGGAATTAAATATGCGTCGCATGGGTGTGATAAACTTATTCATTGCACATCGATTGTCGATTATCGTTACACGAATTTTGGTAAAAATTTTTTTGCGTCTATATGCAAAATTTTGTGCTGAACATTTACTTAAGCGAAAATATTCAATCCTTTTTCTGTTTTTAAGTAAAAATAATCAACTCGAAATGTTACATATAAGTGCATAAAAATCTAATTAATTTTCTATACTAACTCTAACCAAACTTAACACTCACCGGAGGTATATTAAATAAAAATGTTCAGCACTATAAATCCCCCTAACCTTTACTTTAACTGCCCCTAAAGTTTAATATTAAAAATTTGAGGTAAAATTTTCTATAGATCATATAGTAATAATCAAAAACATTATCGCAGTGAATTTCACTAGTGAATACTAAATATATTCTTATTTTTTTATTTTTAAAAAATATCGTGTAACGATGATCGCGATGTATAAGCACATCGCATGGTGCGATGTATAGATTTATCCTAATAAATATTTTAAAATACTTTTTATGCTGTATTTCAAATAATTCAGTCATTATTAGTCACTATTGTATACTTTAACATACTTTTGCCGAAAAAAAAAAAAAAAAAGTTTGTGAAATGGAGTGATTGTTGGAAAACGCATATGGGGTCTATCCCCGTTTTTCCATTTTTTTGATATTAAAAGACTGATTTTCCCACCATAGATTTTTTTTTTTAAAACTTTCACTTGTTCTAAAATCGTTTCCATTAGTTATGTCCGTTAAATTGTTCGTTGGTGGTTTGGCATGGGGAACAGATGACCGTTCTCTTAGGTCTAGGTTTGAAGAATTCGGCACTGTTGAAGATGCCGTTGTGATTCGTGATCGTGACACTGGTAAGTCGTAAGTTTAATTTTGACCACAGGTTTAACGTTGAAGTCACAATTCGCAAACGAAAAAAAATTGCAACCTCGTATTTTTTAAATTTTATTTCTCTTTGTTGAGCAACCTTGTTACCTTTGCGAGACTTCCAAAACATATTGTGTTAGGAACCATCTCACTGCGGATATAAGGATGCTAACCTTTCTGCTATCTTCACTTTCCCCATACCCTGTGTGTTTGTTGTGTGACTTGTCAAGCAGGAATGATACTATAAGTGTGTGTGTGTGTGTGTGTATGTAATATGTCCCAATAATTCAATATATTGTGTTCCCATCCACCCTCTTTATCCTCCCTTTTATCTACTATTATGTTCGTTTGTTCATCGAAGGTCGTAGTCGTGGTTTCGGCTTTGTGACTTATTCATCGTAAGTATATTAAATCTCTATATTCAATTTCAGTGTTTTATTCATCTTCATTGCTAAAACTTCTGTTATATTAATAGAAATGAAGAAGCTGAAGTCGCTATCCAAAATTTGAATGAACAAGAATTCGAGGGACGAACTATTAAGGGTAAATATTATTTATCAATTTTCGAATGATATGAAATTAATCCATTTAACTAACGTTTCTATTATACATATATTGTTTTTTTAGTTGACCGTGCTTCTGAACGTTCATCCTCATCCTCCTCACGAAATGGTGGAGGAAACAATTTTAATAATGGAAATAATTATCGGTCTTCTCGTGGTGGACGCGGCGGCGGCGGCGGCGGCTACAGCAGTCGTGGATATAACAATCGTTATTAAGAATCTCGCAATATCTTTTAATCACTATCTTTGTGGTTGCACGTGACTATTCGCAACTAACCTCATGAACATTCATCATGCATATGTGATGTATTTTCATATTGGACGTAATCTGATAGTGATGTTTGATTTTTTTTTATTTGCCTACTATGTCTTATCCCATTTATCATTATCTATAATTTTTTCTTGCTCTTGAACTTCAGAGTGTCCGTCTTGACGCAATGTTTCGTAGCCTTCAATTCCTAGTTCTTGATTTTTTCACTTACCTCATAATGCGATCAAATTCAACCCTTTTTCTTTGTAATCTGTATAATTCAACCCCCTGTGCATGTGCTCTGGTTAATGACTCTTAATGTTTTTTTCATCCTTTTGATAAGGAAATGACAGATGATTGATTCGTGTTGCTATTTGGCTAGGTTTACGTTTTTTTGTTCTTTCTCTTTTTTTTTTTTTTTTAAAAAAAAAAGATACTTGTAATATTTTTTTAGTGTTTTGTACTCTTGTGTTCCTTTTTACAATTTGTACATATTAGACGTGACGTTCTTAAAAAAAAAAAAAAAAGATTTTAAAAATAAATCATTAGGGTGCTCCCCAAGATTTTGTAAAATAGAGTTATCTTTCGTTAATGTTCGGTAAGTACGTGTAATTGGTGTTTTCTCCAGTTCATGTTATATAAGCATCTTTCTATAAACTTAATTAATATTGCCTTAAGTGGTAATATTGCGCTGTGATGATACGTTTCATTTGTGCTATTTTTGTAATAATTGTCTGAAATGTTATTATCGCTTGGTTTTATTGATGAATAGAGAATGCAGCTCTTGAAAAAAAAACGTTAGTTGTCGATTGTTCAAAGTATACTTGCTGAACCCAAAAAATATAATTATTCTTTACAAAAAATTAGATCAAAAAAACGATCTTGATATTTTGCAAATATATTTTATATATACTTAGCTACTAACTAGGTAAACAGTGTCCAGAGCGTACGTATATGTACTAGATTAATAATCTGTTGAATTGCAAAATATACATGCAGTTTATGGTTTTAATCGATGATTGGAACGACCCTAGCGTCGCCCGCAAAAAATGGTAGCCGGATAGATTTACTGGTTATATGTGATTTTGTGATTCGGATTTGATTAATGACTATTGATTACAAATCAAAAAAAAGTCTGTGCCCTTGTAAAATTCATTATCGTTACCATATAATAACAAATAAAATTTTCTTCTACTATCGTTACTGCTATTGCAAAAGCGAATTAATGTAAATGTTCCAAAATTTTTACAATATTTGCTTGACTTATTTTATTTTATATTTATTTGAAAAATTTTTTTTGATTAGAGGCGAATTTAAATCAAGAAAAAAATTTTTATAAATCGGTTTTTTTTTTAATTATGTCAGACAAACAAACCAACTTCTTCAAGGGATATTATATCACTCGAAATAGTGAGGATTTTTTGAAGAAAAGGGAAACAAAGTAAAAAAGTGTTTATGATGCCAAAATCAGATTAAATTGTCATGTTCAAAGAATAATAAAGAACAATCTGATATGACAATTAACTATTTGGACATTACCAAAACTATGTATAATGCTTTAATTTCATTAGATAATACCGATGAGTTTTATGAATATGAGAATCAAAGATTAGATTTAATGTTTCATGTTGAATTGTTATCTTTGCATAATATTATTTTAGAGGATAAAGAATCACAAAAAGAAAATATTGAATTCAAAATTGATTATCACATTGTTTTTCTTGTTTCTGATGAAGATGGTTATTCATAAGTTTATCGAGATAAAAGCTTCTAAAAAAACTTACTGCTTTTAATTTATTTTTGTAATTGCTGGATTGAACTCAGAAAACGATAAGCAAAACATCTTGAATTAAATAAGTAACAGAATACTTTTATCTTTCTTAAATGATATAATTGTAAAGGATTAATTAACATAGAAATTTTATTTAATCTAAATTTAATTAAAATTGAATATTCTCATAAGATATTGCATTCATAACCAAGACATGTTTCAATAATATCTGAAATTAAAAAATTTATTTAGGATAATATTAATTCTAGTGTTTTTGAAATTTGGTATCAAGTTCAAGATAATTGTATTAATGGATATGAAAACTTTAGCATTCTGCAAACTTATTACTAGTAATCCATAAAATCTTGCAAAGTATATTTTCGTGATTCTAATCCTTTAATATCAACTAAATACTTATTAAAAGAGTTTAATCAAAGGATTATTGTAGATAATTTGAATTCTTTTATACCAACTCTTAGATTTTTAACCTCATTATTTAATTGCTTAATTCATAATAAGCTAGATGCAATTGCAATCAATGCAATCTATAATACTAATAATCAAGCATGTGAACTATATTCATTTTTAGATATAATCAATAATGCTAAATTTCCTTTTAGTTATCTTTTGATTTCAGTAGGAAAAAACAAAAATATAACAAATATTCTTTTTCAATAGATGTGTGCTCTAAAAGAATATGGTTTGCAATCTTTTTCTTTTATACTTATTGATAAAGATTATAGTGAAATTAATACAGCATAGGCTGTTTGGCCTGAAACTCATTTACAGTTATGCATTTGGCATGTATGACAAGCAGTAAAACAACAATTAGTTTCTAATAAACCAAATATATATTATAGTTATAATCCTAAAATTACACATCAAAAATGTTCTGTTATAGATTCAAATTAGAGATTAATAAATAATTCAAATTCACAGACATTATGTTCTTTAAGTTTACAAAAATCTATAATTGAATTAGTTGAGAATTATTCAAAATATCATATATTGTTACCCAAACCTAATAGTATTTTTAATACAAATTCCAATAAAATTAGAAGAGAATATGTTAGTAAGATGATGCAATTTTGTAAAGATAACAACTTGTTTCTACTATGGATTTATTTTTGGAAAGAATAGTATTCTAGAGAAAAATAGAATCTATGGTCTCGATTAGCTGATGAAAAAATCATTCATATTAAAATAATAATGACTGTTGAATCTTATTGGTATCAAATTAAATATGATTATTTATATAAGTTTTATAAACTATGAATTGATCATTTGTGCTATATTCTTATAAAGAAAGTTATTACTTGACAATTATATCAAATTCACATACTTGGAGAAAATTGTAAGTTGGTATCATGATATAAAGAGTTTAAACAAGAATGGAAAAAGCATGAAAATAAAATTACATAAATTAATAATAATAACAAGTATTTTATAGATCCAGTCAAATGGATATGTGCATGTCCTGCATATATTCAAAGCAGGTTTTTTTTGTATAAATATTTGGTTAATTCTGTAGAAAAACCTGATTCAATGTTTTTTAAAAAGGTAATAATAAAAACTTTATATGTCTTAATATTAAAATCTGACATTAACAGTATTTTTATTTAGATACAAAGAAATAGAACATATTCATTAATTTCAATCTATGAAGGTGAATTGGTAAACATGTTTTATCAAGAAAGTTCAAATTACAAATCATATAAATTTTCAAACTATAAACTTTCAAATATTCAAATAATTCAAGAATCAACTAATAAAAATAAAGATGATAGTATTAATGATGAACAATGTAATTATGAAATTGAGATTGCTTATTTAAACAGAGTATTGAACAAGGTATATATTTGTATTTAAGTCTCTATGAATGTATTTAAATTTATATTAAGTTCTAATTATCTTTAAGACTAAAGAACTTTTAGAAGAATCATGCAACAAGCCTAAAGGGTATTTATGGTTAAGAAATGTTTGCTCAAATTTTAAACCACTAGAAAAAATGAATGATGATATTATGGCATTGAATAATCACATAACAATGCCTAGAACCTGGAAAGGTTTTAATAAAAATATGTTGTATTGGGAATAATAACTTTTTATAATATGTAATTAATATTTGCAATCATATTTTATTTTTTCAAAGTTTTAAAATTTTATAATGTAAAAAAAACTTTATATATCTAAAGTTTAAATACTTTTAAAGTAATAGTTAATAATAAAATAAATATACTAATTTATTTTAGCATTATTATTATAAACATTTTTTGGTAATTTGAATTCATTATGACCTTTGAATTATTGACTAGTACTTTTTGTAAAATTAAGTAAAACACATCATTCACATATTGGTTCAACATAATAAAAAAATAAAAAAAATGTAAAAAAATAATTTGAATTGAATTCGTTTAAAAATTTAGAGATCATATTTATTGTTCGATAGCAATAATAAAGAGATTCATAAATATGCTAACTGCTAATGCTAACAATATATTTTTGGTTAGGCAGTTGAAATTGAATTATCCATAATCAAATCCGAATCATATAATCACATGTAACTGGCAGATCTATCCGGCTACCATTTTTTGCAGGCGACGCTAGGGTCGTTCGATGATTGGTGTATAATCACGTGAGTGGAATCCAAGGTACTTACTTATCTATTGAATGTCCTACAGACAATAAGAACATATATGTATCATTTGTTTAATCAAAAATTATTAATACGTAAAGTTTTTAAAATATTAGTTTAGCCGAAGTTTGGGATTTGTTGTAGACAAATCCAACTATAGTAGTTTGGGATTTATAGTTTGAAATGTAAGAGAACTTATATTTGAAAAATGTTACCAGATTATATTTTAGATCAAAAAATAGTTAACGTAAAGATCGGTGCAGTAATAGTAAAAAAAACAAAAATTATAATATATGAAGAGTATAAGAAAAAAAAATTTTTTAAAAGAACCAAATTTTATTTCTTTTTTTATATTATTATTAAAGGTTATATTTTGTAGTAGTAATTTATTGATACAACTAGTCATATGTGCAACTTCTGGTTGCTTATTTAATTAAAAAAATTTTTTTTTAATGTTAAGTACTTTGCAGAAACTTTTAATTTTGCTAAATATATTTATTATATAATTATTATATATTAAAAATATAATTAAAATATAATTAAATATAATTAAAATATAATTAAATATAATTAAAATATAATTAAATATAATTAAAATATGGATTTTTTTTTTTATTTTATTAAGGTGATCTTTTTGGTCTTTTGATTTTTATTAATCACTTATTGGTATTGTGGTTTAATGAACCACTACAGGAGAGCATACAATTGGTTATATGTGTAATTTTTCTATATTACCTATTTAAGGAGTTTGCCTGAAGGTTCTTCATCAATTGTTGTATCTAATACCCCTGCTTAGGTGTTCTACTTTAAATCCTTTGAACCTGTAATCTGTGTTAACATTACTAGTCATCTTAGATGTTTAGATTATTATTCTTAACCTTAGGACTAATTTATCCTTGAGGTAAACTTTTTAGAGCCTTCTGTATTCATTTTTACAGTTGATTTAAGTATTGCTATGGTAGAATTAACATTTGTGATTAGGATTAACTATTAAACTGTTATGTTTTTGTAAAGTTCACTTAGATCTTAGCATCTATTTTATAACATAATTCTGATACTTTAGTATACTTCTGCCTTTTTTCCTGTTTTTTTACCAAACTTCCAATTTAGATAGCCCATGTAGGACTATGACCAGTCTATCAGTATATCAAGTTAGTCCAATATTCTTTTTTTCTAGTTTGTTTCAGCAGCCTAGTTGGTGATACTTTCGAGACTCCCAACTTAGAGGTTCTTGTCTGTCTGGCTACTAGAACTGGATACTAGACCTTGGTATCTGTTTCATTGAGCTAACTTTTACAGTAAGATCATTGAAGATCCAGCTATCTCTTTACTTGGGTCTTTCCAAATAGACTTTTTGTTACACAATTTCAACATATTTATATAGTTACAAGGATTTATCTAGTGTTTGCACTGCCTGATATGTCAGTTTGCATTCTTTTGTGTAACTCCAATATTGCACAAATGCCTTATGACCTGTCAGTCATACTGATGCGACCATTATTACAGGTATTCTAACCTAATCATTAGTAACAGTTGTCATAATATAAATATTACATAGGTGATTATTCAAATTTTCATTGTCGATGAGATTTGAATACTCAACCTACCACTTGGAAGATTGACAACCTGACCATTTCACTAGGTCATCACACCTCTAAATATGGATTTTATAATTTATTGTACTCCTATTTTACTATAAAGATCATCAATTTTGTGTAACAAAAAATTTTTATCAAAGCAAAAAATAAAATTTTATTAATATTAGGGTTAGTGTTAAGGTTTAAGATAAGGCAAAGGCATAGAGTATATCAAAATTTTACAGAAAATTTTTTTTTAGTATTTCAAGTGATTTTATAGACAATTTTTAAATAACAGAAAGGGTGTAATATATTGCACATACAATAAATTATAAAATCCTTAAAATATAATTAAAATATAAAATAATATAATTGTAGCTTATAACTACATGTAACCATAGTACTAAATAATTAGTTACACAAAATATAAGTTGTATGAAACATGATAGTCATACTAGCAATATGAAAGTATAGTATATATAATGTATATGCATATGCATATAAAGAAAAAATAGATCAAAAATACTAGTTTTTAAAAAAGAAAACTAATATAAAGTAAATGTAGTAATTGTTTTTTAATAAGAAAATTTATGTTGAACAGAAGTAGTGTTATACTATACTGGTGTTTCTTTTCTTGACTATACTAACATGATAAATACTTATATTTTTTTTTTTTGCTTACAGATATTGTATTTTGTTTTAGTGCATAGGTGTCAAATATATTAAACAAGGTTGGTTATTAGAAAGGTTTTTTTAATTAAACATTAAGCAGTTATATAATATTGATTTACTTATTTAGGTCCTATTAGCAGTCCCATTAGCTGTTCCATTAGCTATCCCATTAGCTGTCCTATTTGTTTCAACCATAAATATATATAAAGAAGGTATGTTATTAGAAATCTCATTTAATAAACATTATGTAATTATATCATGTTGGTTACTTACCTATTTATATTATTAGTTTCAACTGTTTCAATTAAGTATTAATAATGCAAAATGAATATATATATGACACAATGTTAATATTAAATAAAGCATAATTGTGGGCCTATTCAATTACTTAAAATTCAAAACTAGTTTTGAATTTCAAGTAATTGAATTAACATAGTATTTAAAATGTTAACATTAATAATAATTTACTTATTCTATTATTATGATAGTTTGATTCAAACATCAATAATGACCAATAATAATTTAATTCTAAATTTACCAGTTTTGCCTATTTATAATAAACAATTAGATAATTTAAGCTTAAACTTACCAATACTGGATTTTTATAATGAACAATTAGAATTATTGCCTATAAATACTGCTCTCTTATCAATATAAACTTCTCTAATATATCTGAACAAACCCTGAATAATTTAATTAATCTACCTGTTCAAAACTCTAATAATGTTATTAATGCACCTAAAACTCTTTTACAAATTCCAAAACCTAGTATATAATTTGAATCATGGACAGAACTTGATAAATATATTGATGTTTATTGTAACTCAAACTGCTTTTCTAAAGTTATTTATGAAGTAGAATATGATAATAGAATAAGAAAGTGTTGTCATTATAAATGTAAATATCAGAGTAATTATTAAGAAAAAAAAAATATGATTGTTGAAACATAGCGAAACATACTTTCTAAACATAGTGGATGCCCATGGTTTATAAATGCTACATGCCCAAAGTCAACTAACATTATCAGAATTACTATCATGAGTTTAGAGCATAGAGACCATTCTTTAGATCTCCTTGCCAATAAATTTGGTATTATATATTAAACATTAACTAAGCCAATATTAGCTGATATCGAATTCTAAAAAACAAAAGGGAATCTTAGTATGTATACACAACATCAATTACTTGAAGTGAAATATGAAAATATTTTTTTTATCTCAAGACTTGTCAAACACTATTCAAAAGATTAAAATAGAACAAAGAGTTGATTATGAAGCTGCAACATTAATTAATAAGCTTATTGAATATAAAGCTAAGGATATTAGGTAGACTATAAATTGGCATGTAGATCTGACAACCAACTCTTTAGTCTCATTATTCTGAATAACATCAGAACAATATGAACTTTATATACAATATAGTAATATAGTTCAATATGATAATATTTACTCTACTAATAGGTTTAAAATGACATTTGAACTTTTTGTTATTGTTAATAATAATAATCAGTTTCAGTTGGTTAACCAAACATTAATGAGTAATGAAACATTAGAGAGTTTTAAATAGGTATTTAGTTCTCTTATTAAAGGAACAAACACTTTCTTCTCAGTTATTATAACAGACAATAATCTTACTATTGATGCTGCTATTGCAAATTTAATGCCTAATACCTATTATATACATTGTATATATCATATTAGACAGAATTTATTAAAGAATCTAAAGTCTAAATTGGGTTTAGAATATAATGGACTCTATTAAAGCTTAGTATAAAATAAGAAATACTTTATCTCAAATAGAATTTGACTGTCTCTGAGACTCTCTACTTAAACAGTATTCAGTCTCAAAATCATATCTTAATAGAGCACTTGGCTCTCAAAAACATAGATGGGCATTAGCTTATATTTTACATATTTTTATAGAAGGAATTCAAACTACACAAAGAGTAGAAGGACAAAATATGATAATTAAAAGTGCTATTAATAGTCATACATCTATTTTAGACCTATTTCAAAAAATTGAATTACAATTTAATCATATATCTATTACAATACAATATAAAAATTGGGCTTATTCTGTTACTAGTCTAACATTTATACATTCAAATCATGATTTTTCACCTATTATTGATAAATAGATCATTAATTATTTAACACCTGTTGCCCTTTCTATGCAACAACAAGAAATATCACAAGCCATTTAGTATTCTTTACAACAAATTGATAAGACTTGTGCCTTTGAATTAAGAATAAGATTAAATTACCTAATACTAATTTTGCAGAAAATACTGTTGATGTTTCATTAATACTTTTAAAAGAACTTATACTAATAAATAAAGCTGATAATATTGTTGAGATTTGGAAACTTGTTTGTTATAAATATACAAAAAAAATTATGTTGTTCTTTTTAATAATAAACCTCACCTTTGCACTTGTTTTGGTCTTGTCTAATGTAGTATTATATGCTAACATTTTTTTCACCTATTAGAAAATTCAATATATGCAAAATTTTATATAATGCTTATATCTAAACAATGGTATAAAGATGAAAAACAATGTAAACCTACCTCAATTCTTTGCTAACAAACTTTTATTAATGGTTTTCAGGAATTTACTGATACTACTATACATAATAAAACTTATATAGAAATGCCTTATAATATTGTTAATATTCTTTATGAATGTGTTTATAAATCTTTAAATTATCAAAAGAAATATGTAATGGCTAATGAACTTTCAAAAAAAGCAATTTAAATGAAATTAGATGCAGGACCATCAGCAATACAAGAGCTAAACAGTTTTATAAAGGACTTTATAGCCAAAAAGTAATCAAAAATTACTACAAAATAACTCCAAAAAAGAATCATCTTGAAGAAATCCTAGAAGAATATTATTGGCTAAAACTTATAATATGCAAAGCAGTTTTAAAGAATCTGACTGTTATAAATCTTCTAATTCAAATTCTAATGATAATAATGAATCATATTCTCAAGATACTAAGAATATAGACCCATTATTAATTCAAAATCCTATTGTTCATGTGAGAAAAGATGCTCTATGCAAAACACAGTTCAAGGAATCACAAGAAGTAAAACAAAAAACTAAAGAGCATCAGAAAACTAAAGGGCAAAAACCAACTAAATGTTAGCAGTGTTATAAATTTGAACATAATAAAGCTGATTGCAAAATATAGTATTAAAAAAATTAAATTCCTTATTCTTTTTAAAGTATAATACATTATTAAGATATGTATATATGTGTAAATTAAATATTTATTGGCCTCACTGTTAATATTTAAAAAAAAAATAATAATAAATATTTATTGCTTTTATGCTTACTAATTATTTTTAACTAAAAAGTATAGCTTATCAAACTAATATATTATTCAAATTATAGTTAACAATAGTATTAATCTCTAGTAGCTAATATTAATTAATTAAGTAGTTAGTAGTTTATAATAATTAAAGCAATTTATAATTTGTATATTATACAATTAGTGAGTAAATATTATTGGATTCACTAATAAACAAATTAATTAGTAGTTAATAGACTAAAAATAGTAAGTTTGTTGTTAGTAAGTAATAGATTAAAAGTTAATATATTAGATTTAGTAATTTAGTAGTTAATAAATCATAATTAGATGATCATCTAAAGATAATAATTTATATGTATCATATAAGATTTGCTTTACAAATTTATTAGTAATCAATTTAAAAACTATTTGGCTTTAGACAACCTCATAATTAATAAGCTGCTAGATAAATTAACTGACAGTTAATGAGTTATAATTAGCAAATGAGTTATAATTAGCAAATTGGTAGTTAGAGTTAGTTGGTTAGGATTAGGATTAGGATTTAGAATGATATTTTTAGATTTGATTAGTGATTATTAGTCTCATAAATCATAAAGTTGTAAATTAGTTAGTTATTAGAATCACATGATTTTATTGTAGTTTATATATTATAAGGTTATATAATTATTAAATTATATAATATATAGGATAATATTTATTATATAGTATATAATATACTATAAATTATATAGTATCAGCTATATGTAGCCATAACTATATATAAATTTTTCCTTAAAATATAATTAAAATATTTTTTATTGTTATCTTACTTTTAATTATATTACTATTATCTTATTATTAGCTAATAACAAGTTAATAACAAGCTAATAATAAGCTAATAATAAGCTAATAATAAGCTAATAATAAGCTAATATGTAATAAGCTAATAACAAGTTAATAACAAATTAATAATAAGCTAATAACATATTAATAACAGGTTAATCACAAGCTAGTATTAAGCTAATAACAAGCTAATAATAAGTGTATTTCTATATATATATATTTTTTTTTTAATTTTAAGCAATTATGCTAGTATTTTATTAAGATTCTTGAAACTAAATATTTATACAATTATATAGAATTTCTCAATATTTAAGTCTAGCATCACTTGGCTACTCTAACAGCACCTAAGTGCAACCTGTCACACTATCTTAGTTAAGGATAGACTGCTCATCTAATTATTTAAAGTCATACCAAAAGGATCTTTTCCTTTTTGTGACAAGCATATTTATTGTCTTCAAGGCTTTTTTCTTCACTTAGTCTACTTTTTCTGCTTTCTTTTCTTTTTCTTCTTCTTTTGCTTGTTTATCTTTCTTTATTCTCTTCTTTGTTTTTCCTTTTACATAAGCACCTTTTTTTATTTTATTCATTATATTGATCTTCTTTTTCCAAGCTTGTATTTTTTCACATCACACTCTTTATACTTGGTCATAGAAGGTATTCTATACTGTTCTTGTAACTATATCTATACATTTATATATTGCTTGCTTGTTTAAAAGTCACTCCAATCTTTTCTTTGCTTTTAGTGTTATAAGTCCCTTTATTAGCACTTCTCTGTTTGTAATTTCTTCTGCTTCTGTTTCTTCAAAAAATGTCTTATAGAGAACTTGTGATAGAATTTTGTTTTTTTCCTCTTCCTTGAGTCTATTCCATGCTGTTGCTGTTGCAACTTTTTGTATTTGCTTCCACAAACTCTTTTGTTTACTACAACTTGCTAAGTGTGTCTGAGTCTTTTTTTCTCCAGCTTGGTATACTTGACATTCTGCTATTGTGTATACTTCTGATCTTCTTTTGTTTAGCTTCTCAAGTGTTGATAGACTATCCATTATGTACTTGATCGCTGTTGCTCTTCTTGTGCTGAGTTTTCTTAATATACAATGGACTCCTTTTGTTCTGTTTATTTCTTTCCAAAAACTTGACCAATTATGTAGTATATTTTCTGTTTCTAGTTCTAATGTCTGTATTGGATTTGTCTCTCTTTAACTAGCTCCTATTCTGGCATTGCTATTATTTTATACAAAAGTCTTGCTGGTATATCAATTTTCTTGTTTTCCCACTCTAAATAATACTCTATTCTATCATATTTGACTTTATCTGCATATATTTTATTTTGGCATTTTGCTCCTTTTTTCACAAGAATGTTTGCTTTATTATTTTAATTATTTTCATTATAACTTTTAATCTTGATTATTTCTATCCTAATATTTTTACTTTTAATTAGATCTACAATAGTCATTATCCACATTGTATTTTTCTTTTTCAGGATTTTTTTTTTTCTATATTTTGAAGTGCTCTATTAATGTTCCTTAATGCTACTATGCTATCTGTGAAAACTTCTATGCTTTTTCCTTCTGGTACTGTTAAGATTGCTGTTTATATTGCTACTAATTCTGCTATTGTTGCTGAAGGCTAGCCTTCAAGTCCAAATGCAATTTTCTTCTCTGGTCAGTTTTCTTTCTCTTCTACTTGTACCCAACCAATACCCATTCTTTCTGTGTTGTTTTTTTCTTTCTTTTTATATAATGCTCTATTAGTGTAAAAACTATATTTTCTTTTGTTTCTTTTCTTGTTTTATATCAATATCTTTACTAACTGCTTTGTAATTGTGCTCTCTATTTCTTGTTTTCTAATCAGTTCTATTTCTAATTCTTCTGTTTGTCTTATTCCTAGTAACTTCATTTCATCTCTTTTCTATTCTTCTATTATTCTATTTTTTAGTATCTGCTCTAACATTGCATTTATTCTATTGTTAACCTTCTCTATTAGCAACTCTAATATTACTTTTATATTGTGGTTTTGTCTTATTTATCTTTCACACTTGTTTGTTATTTGTTCTGAACTGTTTTCACAACTTTTGCATATACTTAATTCTGTCAATGTTTTATCTTCTTCCATATGCATTGACTAATGTTCTGCTAACACTTTTTTCTTTTTCTTCCTAATTATTTTGCCTATTTGTTGGTTATGTTTCAGTCTATAAATAATTCATTCTTTTTTTCTTCAGTCTTCAGACATCTTTGTCTACTTAATCTTTAATGCTTGTGAATTGTATCTTCTTATTTTGTATTGGTCTTGTATTTCTTTGCTTGCTTGTGTTTTTAATATCTTTTCTTCTATTTTACTAAACCACTTCACTTTCTTTCCTTTATATGACAAATCTTAAAGACTCTTGAGCTGTCTCCATGTGATTAGATTATCATCTTTCATATCTATAAGTTGGTTCAAGTATAATAACCCTATTCATTTGTTGTGTTACTGCTTGCTATTCATGTTTTTGTTCTTAGCATGTCTTTTATTTGTTTATTATATTTATAAACTTTCTATAATGGCCTTTCTGCTTTAATGTTTATTTCTATTTCTTTTGCTTTAGCTATTGTTCGACAGACTAGGTTATTCTTTCAAAACTTCTTAACTTTTATTTTTCTTTTATTGTTTCAAATATCTTTTATTAAGTCTGCTTTTTAGCATTCTTAAGCTATTCTAAGTCTTGTTAATTTACTCAAACTATCTTGTCTATTGAGTCTTGAGAAAAGATTATTTATTTGCTTGGTTATTATCTCTTGACTTAGAGTTTTACAATTACCTAAGTCTTTGTGCTCAATTGTGCAATTGTTTAATGTTCTTATCATATTGCACTTATATTTAGCCAAGCATATTAATAGTTGATGTATTTTGTTGATCATCTTTTCTAACATTTTCATTAGCTATAAGAGATATTCTAGCTTAGGAATTATTACTGTATTGTTAATGTATGCAATTGGTTCATCATCATCTTTTTGTATCTCAGATCTTTGACTGTTTGATTAACTATTTCTTTTGCTTTCTTACAAACCAGCACTTCTCTTATCTTGCTATTTAGTCATATTCCTAGTAATTTTACAAATTTGTTTTTGGGTTCTTCTATTATTTTACTATGACCAAATGTAATTTCTTTTTTTTTTCTCTTGTTCTTGTGTTCATTACTATGAGCTTTAATTTGGATCTATTTATTTCAATATTGTTTGCTTTAAAGAACTCTTCTGCAATGCTTAGAATTCTTAGCATCTGTTCTTTACTATTTGCAATCTATGTTGTGTCATCAGTATATGCAATTGCTGCTTGCCTATAGCTTGTAACATTATCACTACATGCTCTTTCTGTTACTCTTGTTCTACTTATAGCCTAATGTTTTATCTTCTTGTATTCTTTTCAATAATGGGTCATAGAAAAAACATCAAATTAATGATAAGATTACCTTATCTTGGTCTATTTCATCTCTTGCTGTTATTTCTTCTGTTAGACCATAGGCTGTAATAATTTTGAGTTTCCATTTACAAAACAGATTGCTTATATATTTCCTTGTTTTTTGTAAAATTTTGACTCTTTTTAAGGCCCAGTCTAGGCTTTCTAATAAAACTGAGTCAAATGCTTTATTCATATCTTGTAACAAAATCTATACTTCCTTATTCTTTTTTTGGGCCTTTTCTATTATCATGTTTAGTATTTGTATTGGCTGCTCTGTTGAATTATCTGGCAGGTCTGTGAAGTTTGGTTCTTTGAATATATTTCTTTTTGTAAACACTTTGGCTAATCTTCTTGTTACTACTTTTGTAACAACTTTTCTAAATATCTCTATCAATGCTATTGGCCTAATATTGTTTAAGCAGTAACCCCAGTCTACATCTTTCAGGATTGGATATATTTGTGCAACTTTCCACTTTTTTGGTATGTCTCCTTTTTCTAAAATCAGATTTGCAAAGCCTCTAAAAATCTTTTGTGATCTCTTTTTTGCATGTTTTATTAATATGTAGCTTATGTCTGATATTCCTGGGGCTGTATTTACTTTAAGCTCTCTAAGTATTTCTTTCTATTCTTTTTCTTCTATTCTTTCTTCTAATTTTCTATACTAGGTTTCATCAATCCAATCTTTCAAATTATACTCTTTTTTATTCTTCTGTCATTTCTTCAAGTTTGGTTTTTTGTTCTCTAAACTGATTTTTAAAATGAGCTGCCAACCTATTTAGGACTGTGTCTGGTTCTGATATTAGATTGACTTCTTCTTTGCCTTGCATTATAAATCTGTCTAGAACAATCTTTTTGTATGGTTTATTTAGTAGGCTGGCAATCATACAACCTTGATCTGTTCTGATCATTTCACATCTTCTGTTTATGTTTTCTTCTATTTGTTTTCTTTGTGCTTATTCCCATTCTTCTCTTCTTTTCTCCTTAATTATTTTTTGCTAACTTTTCATATCATCTATCCAGGCTTCTAATCACTGCCTGTATAGTTTTGGCAATGTTGCTCCTAGCTCTTTTCCTATGATTTGAAGCTTGTTATTTATTTTAACTTCTTTCTTCTTTTCTATCTTCTAATTTTTTTACTTCTTGCTTTCTTGATTATTTGCTGAAGTTTGATAATGTGTTTGTGTTTTATTATCTTTTTTTGATTTTGTCTTTTATTTAAATTAGTATTGAAAATTTTTTTTGAGGGGATTTGCTTGTTTGCCACTTCAATTATAGCTTCTTCTATTGCATCTTACATTTGGTTCAATATCTCTGTACTATATTCTGTTATTATATTATTATCTTCTAGTTATTTTAAAACTCTTTTCTATTCTAGCTAATTTTGTAGCTCCCTTGCATACTCTTCCTAATCTTCTTGTTTTGCTTCTTTGTATAGATATATTGTTCTTGTTTGGTCTTTCTGTTTAATCTCTGCCCTACTGCAATTTGCGATTATATGTTCTATCCATATTTCTGCTGTTATTATTTTATGATCACTGTCTGTTAAACCTTCTGCTTCTTTAATATTAGCTTTCTGTAGACCTGATGCAAGTGTTTCTAACAGCCAGATATAATCTATTCTTGTTGCTGTCTCCTGATTTGACCATGTGTATGCTTCTTTTGTTAGGTACAGGTTTCTGTATGAATCTATGAAGTTTTGCCTTTTGAGCCAGCTAAATATTGGTAGTTTTTTGTAGTTTGATGTTTGCAGATGCTGCCTGTCTAGTATATTATTTACTGTATAATTAAAATCATCTAGTATAATTACTTCTGTATATCTTTTTCTGTTTGTCACTATCTCTACTTCTAGCACCACTAATTCTAATTGTTTAAAATATAATCTCATCTCTAGCATGTATTCACTAACTCTTTTAACTGCTTTTACATGCTTTTCCCACTTTTATCTATTAGAATTCCTATGCCTGAACCTTTTTTCTTGTCTATTATCATACTAGTCCAATATTCCTTATACTGTGTATTATAACTATGCAGTAAAAATTTTCTCTTTTTTTCTGTAATGTTTGTTTTCATAATTCCTATTATTGCAAGTTCTTCTTTTTCTGCCCATTCAAGAAGGTTTTCTACTTTCCATCCTCTTGTTTTAAGTCTGTTAATGTTGTAGCATGCAATTTTTATTTTCTTTTTTTCTTGTTTCCATTTTTCTTTTAGACGTTTATGCTTTGTTTTCATGTTTTTTATCTTCTCTTTTCCTTTTTTCCTTGTTTTCTCATTATAGCCAAAAGATTCATCTACATTTCTTTCTTCAAAAATTCTTCTTTCACTATGCAGAAACTCTCAATCTTCTGGTTTATGCTCATTAATTCAACTATGGCACTGTCAGGAGTGGTTAGCAAGGTCTTCTTTTACCTTCCATTTTGCCTTGTTTTGTTGTACTTTAAGCCTTTTTAGTCTCTCAAGAATTTTTTCCAAAAGGTCTTGGCTATGTGTCTGTGAATCTTCTTTTTTTATTGCATATATGCAATGCTTCTTTTTATTTTTGTTAAACTCTTCTGTGTCTTCTTTTCTTCTGTTACTCTTGTTTTCATACACTTCTGCATCTAAGTCTATATCTATATCATATATAATTATATACTTCTTATAATAATCTTCTTTTTTTTCATTCTGCTTCCTTTTCTTTGTTTCATCTTGCCAAAATAGCAAGTAATTGTTAAACCTTATTGGCTTAGTTTGTGCTATCCTCATCTTCTTCTTTAATGCAAAAGTAATTATTACAGACTTCTCTGATTCCCATTTCTGTTTGTTGGTATATACATTGACTTAGCATCTTTTTTTCTTAAGCATTGTAGTAGCAGTACTTCAGATGCATTTCCTGGAAGCTCTAGTAACTTTGATATATATAGACTGTGTTGGTCTTATAGGCTGTAATCTTTATTGCTTTTGGACACTTTTGCTAGTTTGTGTGTGCCAATTGGCAAGACCCATAAAATATTTTCTTTTCTTAAATTCTTCGTATATATTACTGCCAAAGCTTTGTATTTGGGCCTTTTGATTCATTCTATTTTGGCATCTTTGATGTTTCTGCATATATGTTCTACTTCTTCTATATTGATATTTGCTGGTAGGTTCCAGATCATTAGATAGTTTTCTGTCTTCAAATCCTCTTCTGTCTAAGCATATTTTGTATTCTTAACTTTTGTTTTACTTGGCTTGTGTCTTTGTATTCTTCTTCTTTTCTTTCTCTGTTTTTAATATTTAACTCTTCTGTTTTATTGTCCTTCTTTGTTTCTATTTGTCTTGTACTTCCTTCTTTTCTTCTTTTAGTGTTATGCTTCTCTTGCTGTTCTATATTTTGAGTTTTGTTTTTGGATTCTTCTGGTATGAGTTTTAACTATTCTTCTTCTTTTTTCTTGATTCTGTCTAAATCTATTTCTATTCAATTCTTTTCATTTTTGAATACTTCTTTAACTGTTTTAATATAGTAATTTTTTTCTAAAATCCACTAGATGTACTTTATTCTTTCTTTTTTTGTTTTATCTGGCAAGGCATATGTTAGCATATTTGCTTTGAAGAACCTATTTTTATTACATATTCAATTTTCTAAAGACCATCAACTGTATTCAATTGACTCTGTAGGAAACATTGTCTTGTCTTCTTCACTGTTCATTTCTTCTTCTTGTTCTGTTATTTCTATATCTATAGTTTTTAGATTTGTCTCTTTGCTTTTTGTTGATATTTCTTTTTTACATTCTAAATTATTTATGACTTGACTTGCTTGATATTATGATATAGCAATGTTAAGCCCTTTTATTTGCTCTTCTAGCATTTCTAATTCCTGCTTTAACTTTTCAGAATTGTTTTTTTTTTTTTGGTTCTGCTCTCTATTAGTAAATTTTCTTGTTTTGTTAGATTCCACTAATATACTTATCTTATTTCTTTTGCTTTCTTTTTCATAAACTTCTTTTCCTTCTATGTTTGTGTTATATTCAAATAAGCTTGGATTGTAGCTTATTGACTTCAACTTTTCTGCCCACTTGTCGATTATTTCTTCCTTAAGCCAGCTTATTTCTACTATTCTCAAAGCTTCTAATACCTGGTTATAAACTAGCAAGTCTTGTAGTGTAATGTATTTTGGGTTATAGATTGCTAAATCCTTTCAATATGCTCTATATTGCTTGAGCCTTTGGTTAGTGTTTTAAGAACTTGGTCTAATATTTTGCAGTCAACATATCTGCAATTTCTGTCTCCTATATCTTTAATATGCTCTATAATATTATCTTTAATATACTCTATAATATCTTTATTATATGTTTTATCCCTTGACTATTTTAGTTTAGTTGTTGCTATGTCATATGCTTATTCTTGTGGACTACTTTGCTACATGTGTTTGTTTGTTTACTTTACTTATTTTGTGTACTTTGCATGTAACTTAAATTGATCTCTACAACAGGATCATAGTGATTTCCCAAAATTTTTACAAAAAATTTTAGTTTTGTTGAAGTTTTTAAATCTTTTCAAGCTATACTACTTCTAAGCTTTTCTACTTGTGTCTTTGTTTTTTAGCTAAATGTAACTTTTGCTGCTCTTTTTTTTTTTGTTAAGGGCCTTAATGATGTTTCCTAGTAGGTTTTGCAGTTTTTCTGTGTTTTGCTTCTTAACAATTTTTGGTCAAGAGATCTACAGAGGAGAGTTCTTTATTTTTTTTTCTAATAATCTAGTTATTATATATGTTTTTTTTATATATTTTATCTATCTGTCTATCTTTTTAAAAAATCTTTATTAGAAAGTGTAGTAACTTAGTAAAGTGAACAGGTTGTTAACCTCTAAGTAGTAGGTTTAGAGTTCAAATTCTAGTATTAGTAAAAATTCATAATTCTTTTTGTATTATAATTAACTGTCTTTTAGAATTGGTTAAAATCAGATATCTGTTATTTATATTATACTAGTATAACTGAAAGGTCACATAGCATTTATACAACTTTGTATAAAGAAACACAAACTAGTAAAGATCTGTATTGAGTTCTGCAGCTTAGCTTGACCTGCAAATTTTTGTAAATCAGACTAAGTCTGAAGCAAAATTTTATAATTGCAGACTAGATTTGGTCTAAAATTTTACAAAATTATATAGGTCAAACCAGATTGAAGAAAAAATTTAATTATATGCAGACCAGATCAGGTTAGCAAAAAAATTTTAATCCTAAATGTGGGCCAGGCCAGGCCTCAAAAATAGGCAATTTGCAAGCTTCTACAAATTAGTACTAGGCAGTATAAACTTATTATAAGTCTTATAATTATGTATATTATAGAAACTAGAAAGACAAAAGCTTATTTAAAAAATCCGAATAGAAAAATAACTCAAACTTTCAATGTTGCTATTGTAAAAACTAGCTTATAAAATAACTTAAAATCTGTAAAGTTAGATAAAGACAACTTAGTCTTTAAAAAAAAGCTGTTACAACAAGCCAGGCAGCTAGAATTCATTCTGAAGAAAAAGATCATATGTTAAAGAAAATATAAACCAGAGGTATAGTTTATTTATCTTTTTAGACTATTTGAACTGAGAGCTTAATAAAACTTGTATCTGATCTATTTCAGTTATTCTTTTTTAGAAGCTTCTAATAGTCTGGTAATATTATTGAATGTTCATGCTATTTCTTTACTTAGGATTTCCAAGTAGATTTCTGTATTTTAGTTTCTTAGTATTATGTGCCTAGTGATCTTATCATAGATTTGCATTAGAGTCTTATGCAATATTAATATTCCTTTATATATATGTAATATTATACTTCATATAAATGCTCTGAGCTTCTATTCAAGATAGTGTTTTTAAAATTACAGATCATTTCTTCTGTCCAACTGATTGACAAAATACAGTTATCATAACACAAATGTAATTTTTTTTTTTTATATATGAATTGGCATTCTTTTTATTAAAATTATATATTATAAAATTTTACATTATATATAAGTAAAACATTTACTATTTATAAATTTAACAAGTTTAAGTACTTTCTTTCTTTTTTATAATTTATCTAAAATTATTAGACTTTTTTCATTCAGTATTCAACAATTTTTTCTATTACCAGTTCTGAAGTAATATTATTTCCCTATATAGATTGAGTATACCAACATCATATTTTATAGATAATATTTATATGTAGCCACAATGCAGCCTCTTGCTTTTTAGAAAGTTAAATATTTGATGCTATAAAAATCTCTTCGATAGTTGTAAGAAGAACCTTTTCTGCCAGAGATTTAAGTGCCTTGTATTTCTTTTCTCAAATAGCTTTTTAATGTTATACTTTAAAGCAAAGTGATCTAATGTTTGTTTTTGATCTAGGCAATTAGAACAGTTTCTATTAATGTTTTTGTTTACATGCATAAGCCTGTATCTCAAAGGAAGTGCATTGTTCTGTAACCTCCAAAAAATATTTTTTTT
The DNA here is from genome assembly GCA_910591915.1 of Cetraspora pellucida. Taxonomy (NCBI): domain Eukaryota; kingdom Fungi; phylum Glomeromycota; class Glomeromycetes; order Diversisporales; family Gigasporaceae; genus Cetraspora; species Cetraspora pellucida. The sequence continues at coordinate 29,552 of CAJVQA010000438.1, forward strand.
CTTGTTCAGAATTTCTATTGTGTTAATCCAGGTAAAAGGATAGCTAGTGTCAATTGGAGTTTGCACTGCTATAGGTAAAATTGATTGAGTTCTTAAGAAATCAGTTGTATTTTTAACTGAGAATTGGGAACCTAGTCGGCCTCTAATTGTAAGATCTGACAAATTCCAAGGCTAGTTGTTTGTATTTAGTATTGAGCCTTTTAATCATTTTCATACTATAAGGTAAGGTTGCCAAAAGTCTAGCCATCCTTCAGCCTAATTGGGAGTCTTGTTAATATATAACCTATTGTTATGTTTCTTTTATCATGCAGTTGTTAAGCAATTTGAGATCTTTTGACTCTGGCCCAAAAGCTATCTAAATATAGGAGTTTAATCCATATTGAAGTAAGCCTTGAGTCAAGAATGTCCTTAAGAACTAGGGCTGCAAGACCTCCTTTGTCAATTTCCAATTAAAAAGTTGAATATTTTGGCAGCATTCAGAATTTGTTTTTAATCTAGTTGTTTTCTGCTTGGTAGAAGTAAGTATGCTGTATACTAGATCTTGAAGATAAAAAGAGCTTTTGATAGAAGAATCTTTCTCTTGAAGAAGAGGTTTCTCAATGCAACACCTTTAATTCTTTCTTTAATGTTTTGAGTTAGGTCCTCCTATAGCTTTTTCTTTGGGTTATCTTTAATATCAACTTCATAGCCTAAGATTTTTAGTATGATATTGTTATTGGCTATTTTGTACTGCTTTTGGTTTGTAAGATTTGTTGCTTTGGCCATGCTTGTGATTGGAAGTAGAATTGACTTTTTTTTGTTAATTTTAGTATTTGAGACTGCTTCATATTTGTGAAATAGAAGCAGAAGCTTTTCCTAGTTATTTGCTAAGCTTATTCTAATTGTAAAATCATCTGTATAGGCTACAGCTTTAAATGTCTGATTGGCTAAATGTATTCTATTGATTTCTTCTTGAATCTTGAGAATGAGTAGGTTGAGGGCAAAAATGTATAGCAAAGAAGAAAGTGGGTTCTCTTGTTGTACTCCTCTTTTTACTCTTATAGGTTCTGAAATAAGGTTTGCATCTGTTAAGTATGCAGTTTGTGAATTGAAAAGAAGTTTAACAATCCTTGTAAATTTTTTGTCAAAGTTCATTTCTTCTAATATATACATGATAAAATTATAATTAATTTTATCAAAAGCTTTTTGCTAATCAAGCAGTAGAAGCCAATTTGATATTGTTTGATTATTTTGATTTTTTAGAACTATAATAATGTCTAGTGCTGTATCAGTAATTGATCTTCCTTTAATAAAGCCTTGTTGTGAATGTCTGATTAAAGTTTTGCAAATAGAGTTACTTCTATCAGCTAAGATTTTTATAAAGATTTTAACATTACAGTTTGTGAGCAAGATTGGTCTCTAGTTGTTAATATTTTTTAAGTCAATACCTTTTTTGAAAATTAGAGTAATAAGGATTGTACCAGACTCTAAACAGAAGTTGAAGAGCTTGGACAAAACTGATGCTATTTCATTTATAATTCTTTTGTAGAACTCATAATTAAGGCCATCTGAACCTGGAGTCTTGTTATTTGAAAGAGAGCTAATACATTTCTGACTTCTTTCTTGAAAATAAGTTTTATAAGTGATTGGTTTTGTAATTCAGTTACTTTTTAAAGATTTTGGAAAAAATAGTTTATTAAGTTCTTGTTGACTGTCTTAGCTTTGTAAATATTCTGATATGTTTCCTTTATATATTGTAGAGTAGTGGCTAAGTCTTTGGGGTTGTTATTATTAGAAGCTTGAATTTTGACTTTTGCTGAAATTGAGTTTCTTGACTTGTATTGAAAGAAAAAGAACTTGGTTGACTTTTTTTCATCTTCAATTCATTTGGTATTTGATCTTATTTGCCATTTTTCTGAGAGCAGCTGAAGCTCATTTTGAAGCTGTTGGTTAATATTTTCTATCTGTGATAAAGCTGCTATTGGATTCTCTTCATTAGCAGCTTTTTTATTTAGCTTTGAGAGTTGTTTTTGAAGCCTTTGAATCTTCTTTTTTGGAGCAGAATTAGGCCTGAATGCTCTAATTATAGATTGTATTCTGCATTTGCAAAGGTCCTATTTTGAGAAATCAGTAATGCTTTGAAGTTCTTTAATTACTTCTTTTTTTAGCAGGTTATTATTCCAGCTATTTTTGCAAAATCTCCATTGTTTTGCTTTAGGGTTTTCTAGTGAGAGGTATATTTCACATTTTACTATTAAATAATCAGAATTGCCAAATTGTGTTGTTACATTTTTACAATAGCTACTATGATCACTACTTATAAAGATGTAATCAAGCCTTGTAACCATTTTGTGACCTGCATGAGTGTTCTGATAATAGGTTAAAAATGAATAATCATTTTTAGACAGTAATGCAGTATCTGTAAACTCCATTGTAAGTTCTTTGAAAAGATTTCTTGTAGGGTTATAAGTAATAAGTGCATGACTGATTCGATCATTTTGTAGATTCAGATTTGTGTTAAAGTCTCTGGCCAAAATATTAATGCATCTATTATCCCTTAGAGAAACCCAGCTATTGAAGAATTTGAGCCTATCTTCTATATTTGGTAGTGCATAAATATTGTTTAAGAGAAATAGTTGGTTTTTGTATAGGAAAGTTGCTGTGATAACATAGCCATTTTGAGATTCTATAATGTTTTCAAATAAAATGTTTCTGTTTTTTGCTAATATTGCTGTCTTGGAGGACCAGTAAGAGCTGTATCCCTATTGTTGTAAGAGAAAATTTCTTGTGTTATTGTTTTCTAAATTTGTTTCTTGTAATATAATTATATCTAATTGATATGATTTAAGTAAGATTAGTGTTTTTTGTGCTTTGTCTGAATTGTTCAAACCTTTAATATTAAGTGTTGCAATTGTAATTTGTTTAACCATTAATATTAAAAAATTGAAGATTGGTAAGTTAGATTAAGGTCTTTTGGTTTTAAGACCAGAATTCTTTTTAGAATCCAGACTCATAACTTTGTTTCTTTCTGCATTTGATACTTTTGCTTTACCCTTGTGTTTTTTCTTTGACACCACCAATTGGAATTCATTGTTATTATTGCTGATGAAAGAGGATTTAGCAGCCTTGGAGTCATTATAGAGAATGATTAGCAGATTTACTATTATATTGGTATCTATGATATGATTTTCTATTAAAGAATTATTTAGTTTCTTTGAAGTATCTTCAGTTGGTTCTTTTTCAGCTGTCTTAGTTTTAATCTGAGGCTGATCTATATTAATATGACTATCCAGATTCATATCTGCTAAGATTTGCTCATTAACATTGTTAGCATCTAAGTTATTATTATTTTTAATATAGAGGTTATCTGCACTAAAGTCTTCTAACTCAAAGGTTTGGTGCTTGTTAATTTTGTTTTGAAATCTTTGTAATCTGCATGCTTTTTCATAGCTCTAAGTTCTACTAAAGCTATGTACTCAGTGCATTCTTTTTTAATATTACCTACTTTGTCATAAAAGTAACATAGCTTTGGAGCTTCTCTCTAGTCCATAACTACTTTGTGATCCCAAACATGTGTATATCTGAGAATTCTATTTGCTAGGTCTGGGTCATCTGTAGTTTCAAAAATAACTACCCATTGATTTGAAAGAACTGAAGTGCCTTTGTGTACCAAAGGTTTAATAAAAAAGATTGTGCCTACATCTTGAAAAGCTTCTTTGATTTTTTTTAGAGATAAAATCTTTTTTACCTATTAGTGTATTTCTAATTCTTATTAAAAGAAAGCTTTGTTTAATATTAACAGGAATATAGCCCTGAAAGGACTGCTTAAAGATTAAGATTCCTTTTGCTGCATAGTACTGTTGCTGGTCCTCATCAGAAAAGATAACTTCTAAATGAGTTTTTCTGCTTTTGGTAACTATTGGTCTTATTGCTATAAGACTGTCACCTAATTTTTTTGCCATTGCTTCAACTATGTCTGCTGTAGATATATTTTCTAAATTTTGTATTTCAAAAATTAAAGCATTTTTATTTTTAGTGTAGATCTTTTTCTAGAAGAGAATGTAGAATAGGTGGCTTTTCCTCTTTCCAGCTTAGAAAAAAGATTGGACCATTGCCTTGGTTTTGATTGGTTGGTTGTAATTTCTAATTGAAATGTAACTGAGTTGCTATTATAAGACATGTGTTTGGTTTGTTTTGTTACTTCTGTGTATATGTTGTTAGCAGATGTAAACAAAGCGTTATTATTTTTTACAAGATCAGTATTTTCTTTGTTTAGTGCTTTGCTAATTTTTAAGTCTATTACTATATATGCTTCTTGTGTTTTTTGTGTTGATAAAGCTTTTGGTTCTTGGCTATTTAAAACTTGAGCTTTAGTTTGTTTTAATAAGCTCTTAGAAGGGCCTGAGCTTAAACTAGTTTCTTCTTTATAAATGTTAGAAGTTCTAAGTTTCTTGTAGAATATAGGCATTTCATTGACTTAGTAAAAGAGTGTAGCAGTTTGTGCATAGATACTTTCTTTTCTTCATCACAAGAGATTTAGCTCTTGTGGTATAGTTTCTAATAAATTTTAATAAAAATTTAATTGTTTTTGTTTTATTTTTTTCTCCACTGCTAAATGTGAATGAAGAGAGAGAGAGAGTTTCCAAATGTAATTTCTAAATTTTACTATTTATCAAATTTGAACACTAGACCTGCCATTTGAGGATTAACAATCTGTCTACTTACTAGATCATCACACCTCTATTTATGTAAAATGTAATATTACATATATATATAAAAATATAAAAAACTAATGTTATATAAGACTTTAATGCAAATTTATAATAAAACTACTCAATATAAAAAACCAAAAAACTAAGAAAATAGAAGCCTACTTAAAAAGCCTAAATAAAGAAATAGTACAAACTTTTAACATTGTTATTAGACTAATAAAAGCCTATAAAACACCTTCAAAAGAATAAGAAACTAAACCAAATAACAGTTATATAAGAAAGTATATACACAAATGAGACAGTGTTATTATGATTATGTTTATCAATATGTTGTATAAGAGATTGAATAGTTTGATTTTTTTTTTTTTTTGGTATTAAGGTGACCTCTTTGGTCTTTTGACTTTTATTAATCACTTATCAGTATTGTGGTT
>CAJVQA010000439.1:0-34672 GCA_910591915.1 Cetraspora pellucida
AGACCTGTATACTGATGCAAAGTGTATAGTTTGCAAAGAAGGAAAAGAAGAAGACCAGGACCATTTAGCAACATGCTTCTTTTATAAAAACTATTGGGTGAAGGCAGAAACACTGACAATGTCAATTGCATGAAGCACACTTTCAGAAGAGAAAAGAAAAAGTATCACTCAAATATATTTAAAAGAAGCAATATGGGGCCAAACAGAAGAAGAAAGCACCAAAGTTAGGAAAAAGCTTATTAAAGGTTTTTTACATGAAGAATTAGTAGAGAGGGTACAAAATATCATGATCTCAGTACAAGAAACAAGAAATTTTCTAATGAGTATAGTAGATACTATATGGAATAAGTTCTATGAAAAAATTTGGAAAGAAAGATGCAATAAAGTATCCAAATGGGAAAAAAGCCAAGAAATCAGTACAAAAAAGAAAAGAAGTAAAAATAAAGTAGCAGAACAACAAAACAAAGTATTGCACAAGGTGTTATCAAGATTAAAAGATGAAAACTCAAAAAAAATAAAATATATAAAGAAGGAAAAGGAAACAGAAAGTGAAAACATAGAAGACATATAGAGGAACACAATTAGAAATTTAATTAATAATAACAAGAGGCCTTACTGGAATGGCCTCAAAGGCTAGCCTGAATAGCCCTTTAGTAGTGAGCATTAACCCACTCTAGTGCAGCAGGTCACCTCTGGGCACTAATACAATAGCCAGGGGATGTCAAACCAAAAAATTAAGCTAATATTTGTAGAATCATGTATGCAATTCTCTTAATAAAGGATCTTGGCAAGGCTGCCAAAGAGTTAAAAAAAAAAAATATTAATATTATATAAGTGTATTGAATTTAATAAAGTAGATAAGTTATCAATTTTCTAAATAATAGCTTAAATATTAAATTCTATTAATACTAAAATTTGAATAATTATTTATCTTATATTTATATTACAGTAACTTTGTTTAATGATTAAGCTAAAATAGTTATAATAACAGTTTTACTAGTATGTTTATAAGGTTATAAATCATCTGTATAAGTATAGCATTATACAGAGAAATGCAAACCAACATTAAGCAATGCAACTATAAATAAGTTTTTGTGATTATATAAATCTATTGAAATTAGAAAACAAAAAGTCTATTTAAAAATACCTGAATAAAGTAGTAGCACAAAATTTTAATAATACTGCTAAAAATGTTAGCTTTAGAAAATGAATACCAATATCAGGTACCTAGATAGGCAATAATCTCTAGGTGATAGTACTACAACTAGACCATTCAAATAAACTAAAAAAAAAATATCAGGTTAATCTGATATATCAATAAACTAGTTATAGTCTTGTTAAACTATCTGAATTGGAATCTAAAGAATAAGCAAAGTTATATTAAATTAACTCAAATATATTGTAAATAGATATTAAAATTTGAGTAAACTTTATAAAGCAAAGTAGTTTATAGCTAATCCTAATTGCAATATTAATTTTGTTATAATAATGTTAGATTAGTTGTAAAAATAAATACAAAAACTTTTAAAAGGTTTACCTCAATAATAAAATAGTTCTAAGATTGAAATAATAACCTAGACATAACTTAGTAATATTACTACAGATACAGATCCAGAGAATTTAAAATAAAATATTCAAACAAAAATGTTAGATATAGTAATTAATAGAAATCTTTAGATAAACTCCTTAAATAGATAATATAAAAAAGTTATATATATAGTGTAATAATGGATATTATAATATCAAATATTGTGATCAATTATATAAAAAATGCATAAAATGCAATAAATACAATAAGTTATATTTAGGACTAGAAATAGTATTTTAATCTAGAAGAATAGATAAAAAATTAAAGAAGAATATAAAGACAAATTATACATCCTTAAAGATATTAAATAAATTATTGTAAATAGTTTTAATTAGTTTTAAGAAATAATAAGTGTAAAGTCACATTTGTAAGTAACAAATTTTATATTATAAATAAAGGCCAAAATGGCTCTTAGAGCAGTATGCTTCATTTGCTTTATAAAATAATAAATCCTAATATACTACATTGTACATAATAAACACTAACACTATTATCATTACAAACTCTGTAAACTTCTATAACAAGCCTTTGACTACATGACTTATCCTACTTGCATTTATTGATCCAAAGTAATTAAAAGTCTTAATTACTTACTAGTCAAATCTGACATTCTCTTTTAAAAAAGTTACTTATCATACATTATACAAGATATTAAATTGTGAAGTAACAAAGTCACATTTATCTGAATCTAACAATAGTTAATTGTACAATCTTTCTATAGTAGTTTATAGAATCATATTATTAAAAAAATCATTAATAAAAGTCAAAAAAACTAAAAAAGTTACCTTAATACTAAAATATATATATATATAATACTATATAACAGATATTTATTTAAATTTAATTAGTTATTTAATATTAAATAGAAAAAAATAAATTATTTTAAATTTAAATAAAAAAATAATTATTTTTAATAATAGCTTATTTTAAAAAATATTAAAAATATAAAATTTTTATAACAAAGTTATAAAGTACTATTAATATTTTAAAATTTTTGTATAAATTAAAAAATTTAAATTAGTAGATTTTTATATTTCATGTTTACTAAAAAATTTGAGTTTTTTAAAAAATTTATATTTATTAATATAAAAATTAAAAAGTTAAATAATAAAAAGTTGTTTAATTTATTAAAACTTTTAAATTTATCAAATTTGATTGTCTGAACTACTTTACTAAAGAATTCAAAACTGATTTATTTAGTAAGCTTCTTTGTAAATAATTAAAGCCATTTTTATTTATAAAAATAAGTTATTTATAAAATTTTATATAATTTAATCAAAAAAATAATTTATTTTCAGAAAAATATAAATATTTAAACAAATTTAGATTTGAATATTTAATAAATAAATAGATAATAACTATAAAAAATATTTAATATTATATTATAATAATTAAAAATTGATCAATAATACATTAAACCTAAAAGAGATTAATTGCATAACTATTTAGTAAACATAACATAGTAAATAGATTTAACAGAAGTTACATATATAGTAGATTTAACATAATGAGTATAAGCAACTTAACTAGTATATATAGAATAATTAGCAAAATTAGTAGATATAGCAAATATGTAAATAATATATAAAGTACAAACTATTTGTATATAATAGATAATTATGAACACATTTACATATACACTTTAATAAAGCATATGCTCTGCCAAATCTATTCTCTTTTCCATAGTAATCGTATCATTCAACGTTAAGCAAACTGATCTGAGATATTCTATAAATAGAGATTTTTAAGCAAGCAATTATTTGCAACATTACACTATATATATTTTTAGATAAAATAATTTTTTAACAATTATTTTTTCAATATAAAATTGTATGATTTAATTTCGGAATTAACTAATTTAGAATTAATGTTAATTAGAATTATAAATATATCAAAGAATAATTTTTAAAAAATGTCTTATCTAAGAAAAAGATTATTGAAAATATTAATGTTAAATATATTTTTTATTTAAAAAATATACTGCAAGTGAAATATTGTATTAGCATTACAATGTTAAAAAAAGTATTAATAGATAAATAACTTTTAACAGATTATACTTATATAAACTAATATTAGAGCTAATATAAATCTATAATTAGACTATTAAACTCAGAAATTCAAAAAACTATAAAAAATAAATCTAAGATTAGCAAAATTGAATAAAACTAGAGTATTTGAAAAAGTACCTATATTAAGAAAAAGAATATATAACTGTTATACATACTAAAAATAGGTCATAACCTTATTAGACTATTTGAATTAGAAGTTTGAAAACATTTGTAAGAGTTAAAAGTAAGAACATGTTATAAAGCCAGTATCAAATTAGCTTAACCCTTTAAGAATCAACAAGATCAACAATCATTTAACTCCAATAAGTCAAAATTCAGACTATTAACACAATTAATGACTCAAAATTCGGAGGTATTAGAAATGTCAACGTTGTTAATACTAACAAAAAAAGATGATGGATGGGAAGAAGAACTCAAAACAAACTCAAAATCTCTTGATCAACGCGAAAGAAACCCCAAAGCCTTTCCAATTAACAACTCAATATCATTTTAAAATTCATAGCTATCTGACTAACTTGACAAAGTACCCTTCTAAGAAAGCCTTTAATTTATCAACGTCATTTTCAAGCACAGCACTAGCAATGTATAAATCAGGTCTAATAAGTACAAAAGCCTGCTGGCCAATTTCTTTCGTGATGCCATATTTTTCATGCAATTCGAATTTTGTCTCCATAAATATATGCTGTTCTCGGCCTTCTTCAAAGAATGGCATAAATGGTACATCAGCAGTCTGAACAGCACCCTGAAACGAAACGATGATTGGTGTTATAATATTTTTATAGTCAGAATAAATCTCCAACAGGGTATTTATAAGTGGATTACGATCAGCAGTGACATCCTTAGTTAAAGTGAACAGGATCAGGGTGTGTTTTAATGCAGTTGAACGAAAGACATCAAATAAAGTTATGCAATCATGACTTTTGTGTGGGATTACTTTCTTTAATAGACCGTCTTTTGCATAATGACCCGCTTTGATCAATTTGTTTTTAGGGCGTGAGAGAGGTTTGTATTTATGAAGAATATCGGATGTCTCGGGAAAATATTTAAGATCAATTTGAAATAAATTGGACTGATAATTAGACACAATTTGTGGGAAAAAATGGGACATGAAGGGTACTACAGACATTCGTAAAAAAGCGCTAATAAAATCATTACCACTTAACATTTTTGTAGCAAAACTGGTACCAGAAACAACGTTCTTGCCAACAGGACGTCTTTCTTGTTCGTAACTATTAAGAACCTTATCAGGGTTGATAGTCTGATTCCTGATAACTAGTGCTAACTTGAACGCTAAATTATGAGCATCTTGAATTCCCAAATTCATGCCTTGACCACCAACCGGCGAATGACAATGTGCAGCGTCTTCATTTAATAGAAAAAGCAATGAAATATTATTGTTGTACAAAAAAATAAAATATAAAACTTTTATTTACCTCCAGCGAGGAAGACACGGCCTATTCGATATCTATTTGCAATTCTTTCACTAACTTTAAAATTAGCTAGCCAAACAGGATTTTTTATCTCAAATTTAATAGGAGCTGTTTTCTTATCGACTAGTTTCTGTAGCTTATCCAGTGTAATGTGCTCTTCAGGAACTCTTCCAATAATGCGAAAAGTTTTTTTTCGGGAATCCAATGGTAATATCGCAATATGACCTAATAAAATAATAAAATAATAAATGTGGATTAAAATGAATTATAAGAGTTTTACAAACACAAAATGCATTACCTTCAGCAGCTGCGAAAAGAGTTACTTGATCATCTCTAACCAATTCATGATCAATACTTACGTCAGCTACGGCCCACGAAAATTTCAGCGTTTGACCTTTATAAAAATAAAAAACAAATAATTATGATCGAATTTTTTTTTAATACGCGATTAAGGATATGAACTAATAATTTTATATATTTGATCTTACCTTCAAAAATCCAATCGTTTCTTCCTTTTCTGACACTAGAATGTACACCATCGCACCCTACTAAATAGCGACAAATGATTTCTTCTTCCTTACCGCTATTTATATTCTTGACAATAGCGACAATATGATCATCTTTCTCTTCGTACTTTATCAGTTCCGATCCGTATTCAACATTTGGAACATTTTTTGTTCCCATTAATTTCTTTTGATGCAAAGCATCGATTAAATAATCTACAGTCTTATTTTGACGGCTCATTAATGCATAAGGAAATAAACTGTTTATGCTACTAAGATCGAATTTGAACAATTCGTGAATAGTTTGGTATGTAATGAATTGTTTCACTTTAACACCATTTTCTAAGAAAGGACCAATAAGACCCCTAAAATAAATAAGAAAAACGTGAATAGGAATGGTTTTGTTTGTGATTAAAGAATAAATATTAGTGATTATTAAATCACCTATTATCAAAAATTTCCAAGGTCCTTGGTGAAACAAAAATAGCCTTTGAAAAATTTGGATGCTTATCAAGCTTTTCGATGATGCGGAAATTTACTTTGAATGCAGCCAATTCATTAGATAGAAATAATCCAACGGGTCCTTTTGTTAAAGGAATTTTAATATTTGAAAATTCTCATCATAAATGTTAGCTAAAATTTTAGTCAAATTTTAATTCACCTGCGCCACAAATTAATACGTCGACATGTTTTTTTTCCTTGGATGATGACATATTACAGTATGACCTCCAGAAATATACTCCCCTTGGGATAACAGTAAAAAAACATCTTAAATTTGCATTTATAGAGGGTGTGCACTTATAGAAAGCAAAATGTATAAGATGGCAACAATCTACATCGTACATTTAGCATTTTTAAAGAGTGAAGTCTGACTGAAGATTAATTATATTGTTATTAATAAAATTTGTCAACACACTTTGTCGAGTATATTTTCAGTTATAAAGTTATGTATAACCGGAGTTTTTTTCACACAGTATTATCCTTATTTATCTGAAATTTAAAGATAGATGTTAATAATTTATAAATTTAGTTACAACCAAATTTTTTTTTAAAAAATTTTATTTTACGTACATTATTTTAAATAGCACTAAGCGCAAAAAAGCGTGATAGTAAACATGATTGGTTGATATATAATTGTCATATGAAGTCATACGAAAACTATTTTTAAATCACCATTTATTATGTGTTTTTTATTGGTATGTAGAAGAGGAAGTTGACCTAAATTTATCAACTAGACTAAATTGATACTTAAAAAATCTACTTAACCTGCTTTGCCTAAGTCGATTTACTTATATATGCATAATATATTAATTATATGGATTATGAATTTTCCAATACATATTTTTTCCTTTTTTGTCATTTTATTATCTACACTCTAACCTTTCTACATTGGGTACGTGTCTCTTCAGAGACAATCACATCAAGCACACAGCACATAACGACGATTAATTGATAAATACCTTGACCCTTTGGGTGCACTCAATATCTCCCCAATGCAATTAGCTCATGGTTAAACTTGTACACAAGCACTACGATTGGGTAATCTTCACAGTAATTTTCAAGATTCATAGAGTAATCTTCACAGCAATTTTGAAGATTCATAGTGCAAAATACGGAAACTAAATTTTAGCCAATAAGACAAAAACAACGGTCTCGAACATTTTGTTTTTCTCTTTTTATTGGAATAAACTCATTTGGCCGGCCAAAATATTTTCCATTAGATAATTAAAAATTGAACTCCGAGCTTTGAACTATTAATTTAGGTGCCTTAATTCAACTAATTCGGATAGATCAGATAATCTGATTAAATACAGCTATCCGTACCTGTTAATTTTTGGAGAAAGATCTGTAAGTCATAATTCTAGAAAAAATTCGTATGTTTTGTTAATTTGAGTCAATTATATGGTTGTTATATGAAATCTTTTTTGTATAGTGACGAAAGACAAAGCTTAAAACCGGCGAAGACAAAACAAAAACCACGACGAAACTTCACCACACAGAACGATGATTAATATTTAACGATTATTTGATGATTAATAATTATTGTTCAATATTATTCCTTATTCCGTGTGATGGGATGCTTGGGGAGGCGATCGTCGATGATATGATACGTATCCGTGTAAGTGAAAGCATATATATAAATAAGTTATAGTTATTGTACAGATATCTGGGTGTAACTAATTACACACTGGTTTATATTCAAGCTACTTGGCGAAGGCTACGTGGTTTGGATATAAACCGGAGATCCATATAATAACTATATTATCGTACGGGTCTGACGTAACAACCCGTGCGTCGCTTCTTTTAAATAATCTATTTAAATATTTAAACTTATAATTACCTTTTATTATTCCTTGCTCATAAAACTTTTGATACACTTGGATATAATTTTTTGTTTCAAAGAAACTACTTGATTGTTGTAAATTTTGGAACATTTCAAAATCATGAATAAAGAACGGAAATGAATTTTTTATTTAGAAATAAATAGTATGATTCTCGTCTGACAAATAAGATTTTAAAAAACTGTTGGCCTAAAATTTCTTAGACCAGCCAATAAGGACTAGAAAAAATTACTCAACCTAATATTAACATTAACTTAACAAACAAAAATTTATTAAAAAATCACTAAGCAAATAAGAATTTTAAAAACTACCAGGCATAATTTGTCTTCGTAAGCAAATATGAATTTTAAAAACTACCTGACTTAATATTAGTTTTGTAGCCAATGAGAATTTTTTTAAAAAAACTACTCGATTAATACATATATTAGTCTTCGTCCAAAAGTGAAAATTTTTAAAAAATATCTAGTTACATAGTTCTTATTAAAAAATGAATTTTGCCTTAGCTTTTATTCTCACAGATATGAAAAACATCTGATTTTCGTGCGAATAAGCTTTCGAACATAATTGTCACATCTTTTATGTTCTTCACCAACTATTAAAATCACTCCCATCTCTTTCGAAGCCACGAATCTGCACTGCTAAAACGAACACCAACGGTTGAAGTCGCTGTTAAGTCATGAACTTACATCACAAAATCTCAAATCTATCCGTTGTTAAAAAATCTTTAGCATTATTAGAATCCTTAACTTATTGTTTTAACTATTAATTTACTCACCGTTAAAATTAACCCATCAAGATAAAGGCACTAACTGACCGACCATTGAAACAGTAATCTCTATGTTCAAATCACTAACCCACTTTTAAAATCACCAACGTTCATTGTTAAGATTACTGTTACATTGTTGAAATTATTAATCACCCATTGTTGCAAATCACTAATTTACCTATTCACATTTATAATAGTGAGTGCATTCATCATTGAAATTACAAAATATAGAAAGCAGACAAATAAATCAAAATATTAGTATAGATTGTCCGTTATTCATAAAAAATGTTAATCTCAATTTTTTTAATGCTAATTGACTAAGTAATGTAAGTACATAGTTAAGATTTTTGTAAGATTCATCGACAATCTAACTCTAGCCAACACAAACAATTTATAGGCCAACCTATCGCTCAAGTTTTATCAATGAAATGACTGTAGACAAAATAATTAATAAAATTGGTCTATATGTACCATAATTATGACTAAATTTTCAAACTATTGATTAAATTTTCCTTTTTTATTATTTATTTATATATATTGTAATTAACCATATTTATTAACCCAAATAAAACTTTCCGTACCTGGTTTTAGCACGACTAAGTCGCGCAGCTACCTAATTATTTTAATATTACCGGTACTAAAACATAAGTTTTGTCAATTGACGAATTGACGAAACTATATGGTTTCGTCATTTCGTCAGGCATCACTAGAAACGAAATCTATTTTATTATTACCAATACTAAATGCAGATGGGTTATTGGATTATATACGTATAAATCAAGATTCTTATCTATGATCAATAAACCCATGTGCACTTTAACAAACCAAGCCAACTTAAGGATATCTTAAGACAAGACCAACTTGATTCTATGTTTTACATTACCCTCCTAGAGGAGGGGAAGAAAACGGGTTTATTTTTCGAAAGATTTTTGATTTTTAGATTTCGGAATTTTTCGGCCAACCTCACTCGCATTTAAGGTTCATTCACCATCTACATCGGGTCTTTTGGATCATTACTAGCTCCAAAACTTTTTGAAATATCAGACTTCTATATATACACATAAAATTTTTTTTTTACTAAGGAGGTGAAGGAGGTGGTAATGTAAAACACAGAATCAAATTGGTCTCGTCAAAATATAAATTGCCTTGCTTCAAACACTTAACCCGAAATATTAATTTCAATCTTTAAAAAACAAAAGCCAAGACTTTATTTCCTTTAAATAAGAGATTAATTTCGAAGTCAACTTTATAACGATCTTTTGAAGCTATAAATAATATTAGTGCTTATTTTTTACTTTTGTAATTTTACGTTCTCAAAAACTACTTTAAAGTGTATAAATAAGTTACCCGGACAATTGATTTGCACCAGCCAATCAGACGAATTTCAGCTCATGAGATGTGGTCTCCTAAAAATTTTTTATGCTGATCTTTTTTTGGGCTTAAGTTTATCCGAACTTACAAATTTTATTATTGATTTCCAGGGGGCAGTTATACAAAAGAATATTTTCTTAATGAGATTTATCATAAAAATCGACTTGTCTTCAAAAGGTGCGACTAATAAATTTAGCCAGTCTTGGATAATTACTCAAGCGGAAACAACACATATTTTAATAATTATTGGATAGGGCTTCGAAAATACGCACGCGGATGTCTAATGACAGCAGGTGATTGATGCAAATCATCGACACCCACGTAAATATTTTTAACCTTATCCATTAATGATATTATTGTTTAGCAGTAATTGACCACTATGTTGATTTTTTTTTTTTTCCTTTGTATAGTTTACGTTATCAGTTTAAACTTTTTCATCACCTTTCTTTTTTATGCAAAATATGGAAATTTTTTAGTATACTTGTTAATTACAATAATTCATAAATTTGATTGTCAGTTGCTCACATTCCCACGATCCTAGTTTTAATTGAATACGTGAATTACAGTATATCAACTATAGTTTTAGATAGCTTTAAAAATCTGTAATTCGCAAAAACTAACATAAAATTATTTTATATTATATCAAATTGGCCTAATATAAAATTCGATCAAATAGTTTTTAAGCATTTATTTTGTTGTAAGAATATTGTAAGCTTTTAATAAGATTAAGTGTCTACATAAACTATCAACTAACCAGTTTTAAATGTAATTCTAAAGTTCATTGTGTACCGTTGCATTACTGGTCTACCTGAGATTCACAATATAATGGATTTCCAACCTACCTGCAGTCGGGCACATTACCAAAAATGGTGGTCAGCTAAAGCGGAGCGAGTTTTAGAGTTACTTTTTTGATGGAGTTAAAATTATTGGGTTATAGAAAATATCAAGAATGTAATTTATGCAGTATGGAGATCTCCCGTTTATGGTACAGAAATGCAGACCAAGTGATTCTTTTTGCTTCGGTTACACAAATCGGAAGCTGAGTTATACATTAATCAGCGAAATAAATTGTAAATTTTGAGTAGAAAAGAATCTAAAACTTATAATTGTTTTTGAGCCTTTACTGATGGGTTCGGCCACAAACGGTCACAACTATTCATAGTCAATTTTCTAAATATTATGGTTTTTTATTTTTGAGCTTTTAATTAAAGTGTTCAGAATTAAATTCTGTTTATCCATTGATTCCGATGCCATGTGCGGTTATATAAATTTAAGTTTTCGATTAAAATTAGTGTAAGGACTAGTTCATGGTTAAGATAAAGGCATAATGGTTAAGACAAAGGCATAATGGTTAAGACAAAGGCATGTCTTACAGTAAAATTTCCTCCCAAGTATTTTTTACTGGCGCTCCAAGGTAGGTTTTGACACTCGTTTCTTCTATTTTTTAGGGGTTACACTTTATTCACTGTTTTTTTGGTTCGGGTTGATCAAAATAAACAATCCTATTGGCCACACATCACGTGACTACGCGGATATTCGTGTAACTTGTCCGTTTCGACATCTACAGATCTAACAGCATCTGTTTCCTATAAGGTATATTTTATATTGTTCAAGATAATAAATACATTAAAGCGACGTCAGTTTGGGACATTCAATTGAATCCTTAGGACACTAGATGGGTAAAACCCTTCTGATTATTGTATAAAGTGTATTGAATAAAGATGGAAAGGTAGATAATTTAGCATGCTACTAGTTGTAAGTACTGTACGTACGTACTTTACATATTGCGATTTAATTCTTTACACAATAAGTAATTAGTATTGGGTACGTTCAGCATGTTCTGCGTCAATAACCAATTGAGTTTGGCCTTATTCAAACAAATGTTTGCTATGTAATAATCAGAACTTGTATTTAAAAATGTCAATATATAATAATCAGTACACAATTCCTTGTTTTATTTTTAATAATCCGGGGTTTTTTTTAATTCTTTTGAAAAAATGAATGTTTATTTCTTCAAAATGTATATAAAATTCTTATATCCAGTAATTAAATTCTAATAATTTAGATTCAAATTATTCTCTTATTATATAAGTTGAAAAACTAAGTGAGAGATAAGTGGACAAGTAGATATTAGGACTAAAAATTGTAAAAAAAATGATAAAACATAACCCTCCATGAGGTAATATATTAATTGTATGTTATTCACATAGATGTTATTGGATAACCTTCTACAATAAAAATAAAATTTTTAGCGTTAAAAAATATTAATTCGAATTTCAAATTGATCCAAAAATGATAAATAATAGAAGCATGAAATGGAAGAAATAAAAACGCATTTTATTACCTAATAAAGGGACCATACAAAGCCGGATAGTAACTTACGTGATTTTACCTTACAAATTTATTAGTAATCAATTTAAAAATTACCTGCTTTAGCTTTAGACGACCTTTAAATAAAGGATTTTGTTGAATACTTTTTCGTATCAGGAAAATAAAAGCCGTTTAAAGCCTTTTTGTAAACAATAAACACTTTCAATTATATTAATAGAATAGAATCATTTTTCGCTTTGTTATGCATTCGATATTAATCGTCAGAGTTCTAGAATCAAAATTTTAAATACCAATAAATAAGGGCTACGATAAAATTCTATTTAATGAATCATTTACCGAATAAGTTTATTTCTATAAATTAATTTCGGAAAACTCACAATTACGGGGTTTTACTTTGCAGCACCCAAATAAACGTAATGAATTACATAACCATCTTGGTGGTCATTCTAGGGTCTTTATCCATATTGTTGCATAATTAAAACAAATTTGGTGGTGCATGTGGTGCATAATTTCGGAACGCTACCGGTACGGTGATTTTGTCGAATTTAGTAAGCAGTTTTTTTTTTCTGTGTATTACAAAATATTTTTGACAAATAATTTGTAGTCCAATCATTAAATTCATGAATTTTTTTTTACAAAGAATTAAGTTACTAACTAATGCATGCAAGAAGATCCAATTCCAGGGGCTAATTCAATTATATAGTCTAGATTTTGTAGTAACCCGAAAAACTAATGCAATGTAATATAAATTGACAGGTAATTAGAGATGAGAAATGCATTCACTTAATATTCTTTATTATGTAAACAATCAATGGAAATTGTAGTTTACGTTTGTTTTTTACGTAATAAATAATATTAAGTAATTCTTTTGTTTATCTCTAGATAGATATATGAATAGAATAGGTACGTAAAAACGAGGAATAACATATCACAACTCTAAAAGTCAACAATTTTGCATATTATTTTAATCTTATGCGTAAGATCGATGTACGTACAAATATATAAAACCAGTAATACTAATTTATTATTATTATCATTTCCAATCTTATAAAAAAAATCACAGGATTAACGAATAATTCATTGCACTAACAATAAATATATATTATTAAATGACTTGGGAATTATCATTATAAATAAGTACCAGAGGAGGAAGTGTTTTTTTTTTTTAAAAAAAAGATTTATTTTCTTCAATTAATCAATATTATAAGAAAGATGGTTATTTTAGCGCACCCGAATTTTAGATCCATAATTTTGTTTTTCGTAGTATTGTTATTATGCAATTTAGCTTCATCTCAACCAGTAGGAAAATTCCCTGATTATAAAGTTAGAGTAAAAGAACCGACTATTTGTGATGGAGCCGTTAAACAGGTTTACTTATGTCTTATTTAATTTGAAAAATGAATCTTTGATAATTATTTAATACTAAATTTTTTTTGAATATTAGCATTCAGGATATTTTGATATTGATGACAAAAAACACTTTTTCTTTTGGGCTTTCGAATCGAGAAATAAACCTCTAGAAGATCCTGTAGTTCTTTGGGTATGTGTATACAGTAGCTTACAGTAACTTACAATAACTTGCAGTAACTTGCAGTAACTTGCAGTAACTTGGTGTTTTTATTTGCTAAATCAAAATTTATTAAAAATAGCTTCATGGTGGCCCTGGGTAAGATACTTTTATTTTATAATAATATAAATGGCGTATCTGACCGAAATTATTGATAAGATCGATTGTATTAAATTAATGTACGTACATAATGGTACTACAAATAAGTGGTGTCGATGCAGTGGAACAATTAGAATAGATTATGATGCAGATCCACAGGATTGCCACATATACGCCACTTTTTTATCATGCCCTGGGGAATTGACTAGGAAAATCACATGCTTAAAGTCAGCTTTTCCTAGTCTATTCTCCATATATGCTCATTTACTCAAGTAATGACTTTATATAATTAGGTAAAACTCTATTATCAACAATAGTCTTTATTATGATGCAATTTCATTTTTAATTCGAGCCTATAAAAACACGCATCTTTATCAATAGGATCACAATTTTAGTACATTTTCGATCTTATTCGAGCTTTACGCATAAACTTTAGGAATGGGTATAGAAAATAATCACATGAGACACAGGATGCGACGTTAAATCGGCACATAAAATGACTACTACGTACATGCATAAACATGTATCCGGTCATCTCCATTTGACGATTTAGTATCACTCCCTCATAGCTCTCATATTTATGAAATGACTTTCTGTGTCCTACCTTAAATAACATCGGTTAAAATCAATTTATTCAAAATTTGTTTTAATAATTTTTATTTTAATTATACATAATAGATGTTCTGCTTTAAATGCTTTATTCTTTGAACTTGGTCCTTGTAAAGTTAACAAAGGAGGAAATAGTACATCTGAAAATAGTAATTCATGGAATAGTAATGCTACCATTATTTTCCTAGATCAAGTATGAATGAATATTTTTCTGTAGTTTTAACATTATGTATTTCATGTAATTATTAACAACAAACACTTATAAAATTATTTTTATAGCCAGATGATGCAGGTTTCTCTTACGGCGAAGGTGTATCTGATACTGCCTCCGCTGCATTTGATATATATGTATTTACACAAATCTTTTTCACCCAATTCAGTCAATATGCTAATTTAAGTTTCCATATTGCTGGTGTATCGTAAGTATTTTTATTGTCAATACTGTATTGTTAATATTATTAATATTGTTTAGATAAATTTACTTATTATTTTGTCAATATTATTAATAGGTATGGAGGACATTACATACCCACCCTAGCCTCACTGATAATGAAATATAACAATGATAATAGTAACGCAATGAAACTTACTAATATCAATCTTAAATCCATCTTGATTGGAAATGGTCTAGTAAACCCTCTATTACAATTCGTACATTTTCCAGACATGGCTTGTCCATTATTAGATCCTTTATCATGTAATCAGATGAAAAATAATACTCAACAATGCTCAGACTTGACTCAAACGTGCTATAATACAAAAAATGCGAAAGACTGCGTATTTGCTAAAACGGATTGTTTTAATACACTGATTGAACCTATTGAAGACGCTAGTTTAAATATTCTTGATTTAAGACAACAATGTAGTGGTATTTTGTGCTATCCAGATTTCGGAGATATTGCGATCTATCTTAGTCGTGATGATGTTAGGAATGCATTAGGTGTTGATCCTTCAGTTGCCTTTCAACTATGTAGCATTAATATTAATAATAATTTCATTATGTCTGGTGATTGGTAAGCAATCTTAAATTACTCAATTATTATAAACTATATATGCATGTTTAATAATTTTTTTTATTTTTTTATGCATATTTAATAATATTTTTATTTTTTAAAATTTAGGATGCTTCCATTTGACGGATTTATTCCATCACTACTAAACAGCAATATTCGAACATTAGTATATGCTGGTAATTTTATATAAATACACTAATTTGGTTTTAAAAAATGTATATATATTTTAATTTATAAAAAAAAAATTTTTTTTATAGGTGATAAAGACTATCTTTGTAATTGGATTGGTAAGTATTAATTACTAAATTTATATACCATATTTTCGCAAAATAACGCACATTTGCATTATTTCGAATAATGGCCCAATTAAGTTTAATTTAGGTCAAAATTCGAAATTATTTCCATGTGTTATTTCGATAAAATGTGGTAACATATATTATTAGGAGCAATTACAAAATAATTAACTCTTTCTTTAATGAAGTGATTTGCTCTATTAATAAAAAAAATTTTAAATATATATATATGAGCTTTAATATAGCGAGTTTTTAATTAATAATCTTTTTTTTTTTTATCTAGGCAATAAAGCATGGACAAAAGCACTTGTATGGAGTGGCTCCCAAGGTTTTAATAATGCTAATGATTCTGCATGGATAACAAATAATGGTAATCATTCTGGAGATGTTACAACATTTGGAGTACTTTCATTTCTAAGAGTTTTCGATGCGGGACATATGGTACCTCATGACAAGCCAGCTGAAAGTTTAGATTTCTTTAATAAATGGATATTCAATAAACATTTGTAAATGAGTATTGAGAATGATTAAATTGCGCAGACTCTCTAAATTTAATATTTCTATTCATATTTATATAGAACAATTACTTTATTAAAAAATAGTTATTAGGAAATTAGAATTGTGGCTTAAATATTCGGATTTATAGTATATAGAACAATTACTTCATTAAAAAATAGTTATTAGGAAATTAGATTGTGGTTTAAATATATTCAGATTTATTATTTTATGTTTTATTATAATTATAATTATCATTATTATAATTATCATTATTATAATTATCATTATTATGATTATTATTATTTATTTTTAATTTTGATTTTGTAACGTCTATTTAATTTATGTTTGTGCAATTTTATACTTTTTATAATACTTATTTATTTTAAAATACAATAGTATTGTGCATGTAACTTTAAGAAATCAAATATTTTATATTAAATAAAAGAACTTGTAGTAATCTGTGGTATAATACAAGTAATTCTCGTTATAGTGAATTCTCAATACAAGTATAATGCAAATCAGTTTATACAAAAACCCTCTATATGGTGAATTTACCCAAAATTTACTTGCAGGCTCTTGATGTAGTGAAGAAAGCTTTACAGCCCAATAAGGCCAGACAGATTAAATTCTGTGTTTTACATTATCCCATCCCCTCTCCTAGTTAAAATATATATATATAAATTTTGTATAACCATGAAATAACACAAAGGTGCATTGTTTTGAATTTCAGTCAGAATTATATAGATGCTATTATTTATTTATATAAAATTTAAGATCATAGCTTTACAATTTAAAGAATTAGAGGAAAGGTAACACTACTATATGATTAATACAATGCAAATAATTTATTATTGGCGAAACTTTATTTTATTCTATTTTTTTCTGATATCACTTTACTAGACACATTTAAAGTTTAATTTTTATAAATAATTAAGGATATCATACTTTATATTACGGTTCATTTGTAAAATGCGAGTCATTTATATATCGATATCGATATGTAATAATTATAATATATAACTTAATGTGTTAACTTAGTCAATCCTCATATTCATCCATCAGACTTGTTAATCTGATCTAAACATGCATATTGAAATCGGGCGATACGGCAAGTCAGTCGCTCCACAATCCAAAACTCTTGTGTAACCTACGGTTGGCTTAGTCGAAAAGAGGCGTTTAGATTTGGTCGATGGTTTGGGTCCGTAGGTAAGTATTTATTCTTTACTTGTCTTGCGTTTTCCTTCCCTTGAACTTACTAACTCTATTCCTCAATTACCTCACTACGTCGGGTAATTGGACAACACGTATAACCACAACTATCACACTTCTTCGGATAGTTGCCTCGAGTGACCACGGCTGATCCTGGTACTTTAGGATACAACAGCCGGACGGGAATATAACAGTACTTTGGTATAGAACAGACAATTTCAAGAAGCGGGTTTTTATGGTCTGGGGATTTATCGATTAGTTAATGTAGCAAGGGAGACGTTTATGTATTTATTATAATGTAAGGGACCAGTTATTATTTTAATAAAGCGAAGTTCGGGTCTCCCTCTTTCTATAGGGCCTTTTTGGCCTTTATTTATTTTAAAATTCTTTATTTACATTTGCTATTCTACGTCTGCTACAACTACTACGTCTACTACGTCTGCTAATTCTACTACTTCGTTCCCAACTCATACTTACCCGTCATGGCCTTCATGCCCACGTAGCCGTAGTAGCCTACGTAGCCGAAATAGCCTAAGTAGCCGAAATAGCCTAATGTGAGCGTTAGGAAGGCGGTGCCGGAAGCTCGTTAAAGCAGGTGATCGATGTGGCGCAGTTACGAATAAACAGATTCGTATTATTTTACCGACAATCACTTTACAGACATAACACTACACCGACACTCAGTTTACTGACACACTTTTTTTACCGACAGCTAATCCACCAACACTCGATTTACCGACAAGCTTCGTTTAACCGACATATTGATTGTACCGACACAGACTTCACCGACAAGCTCAGTTTATCGACAATACCATTTACCGACATTCTCATTTTACTGACAATACCATTTACCGACAAGTTTATTCTACCGACGATACGATACGCCAACAATACAATACACAGACAATACAACTCACTGCAAATAAAAGCACAGATTACAAAAATAAAAAAAAGTATTCAGAATTATTCATTCAAAAAACAAGAAAAGAGGGCAATGTGATATTGAACCTGACTCGGATTATGAATGTAAGTTAGAATTGAGATCCAGTGAAGAGTTGAATTATTGATGTGAAAAAAGGAGCAATGTGATTAGTGATGTGCCATTTATGATAACCCAATTTTTTTCGTGTACAGTACGTACAGTTGGGGTATCCAGTGTACTATGTAGATCAAATTTATGTATAGTCCTATATGAATATTTGAATAGACAATTTTTATGTAATGATCACAATTATCTATTTGATCATTGTTAAAAAATATGGGCGAATCTATTTGTCGCTGGCAGTTACAAAAAATCTTAAAATTTTTAACCAAAATAATTCAAAATTATGCCTATGAAATCAAGTTCCATGACTTAACAAAAAAATTTCTTGCATAATTTTATTACATACGTACTATCGCTATGATCTTTCTGATCCTAAATACAATTATAAATCAAATCCGGATACCGTCACCGCCTGTGACAAATAGATTATTTCATAAATTAAGAATAAAAATTTAATAAAATTTTTTTTTTAAAAAAACTCTTCATTAGTTTAAAATATAGGTTCTGCTAAGCATTTGAGCAAATAATTTACAGAGGAGATACAATTTGAAAATTTAAAAATCTCATATGAAACGATTATAAAAAATTATCAAATTTCAAATTGTATCTCCTCTGCAAGTTACATATTAACTAGCTCAAAAAATTTGCTCGATTACTCAATAGAACCTGTATTTTAAATTAATGGAGCATTTTTTTTATTAATTTTAAGAATTTTTACTAATATTAAGAAATTTTATTAAATTTATAATAAATTTCATTTTCTTTGTATAAATTGTTTATGGTTATAACAAACCACTATGATGTCAACAAACGAATTGGCATAACATTTACTAATATGGAAGATGTTCATTCAGATCTAGAGAGCTACTCTGCTGAAACTTTGCCTTATAAATAATTGTGCTAGTTCAACACTATTTTTTATACAATACCGTGATTTTGCAATCGTTATAAGCACAGTACTTTGTATTCCATGATCATGTTTTTTCTGCTGTCAATAGATTTGACCCTTATATGTAATTATTTTTAATTTGGGCCTGTATCTGTAATTATTTTAACTTTCTGGGCCCTTATTTGTAAATTCCTCTAAATTTTAACGAAAATTCTCATTGATAATTACTAATTTACAATCAATCATTACATTTTTTTATGCACTTAATAACTACATTTATGATGCTTACATTTCTTATACTAATAACAATTGTGAACTAGTTCACAGTCTCTAAAATCAATCGTGAACTAGTTCACGGTCCTTAAAATCGATCGTGAACTAGTTCACGGTCCTTATAGTTGATCGTGAACTAGTTCACAGTCCTTAAAATCGATCATATACTAGTTTACAGTCCTTAAAATCGATCATGAACTAGTTTACAGTTCTTAAAATCGATCATGAACTAGTTTACGGTCCTTAAAATCGATCATGAACTAGTTCATGGTCTTTAAAATCGATCATGAACTAGTTCACATTGATTTTAGGGACTGTGAACTAGTTCACGATCGATTTTAAGGACGGTGAACTAGTTCACGATCAACTATAAGGACCGTGAACTCATTCACGATCGATTTTAAAGATCGTAAACTAGTTCACGATCGATTTTAAAGCTATGAACTAGTTCATGATCGATTTTAAGGACTGTTCACAATCGTTATTAGCATAAGAAACATAAGCATTATAAATGTAGTTATTAAGTGCATAAAAAAATGTTACGATTGATTGTAAATTAGTAATTATCAATGAAAAATTTTATTAAATTTAATAAATTTTATTTTCTTTGTATAAATTGTTTATTGTTATAACAAACCACTATGATGTTAAGAAACGAATTGGCATAACATTTACTAATATAGAAGATGTTTATTCAGATCTAGAGAGCTACTCTGATGAAACTTCACCTTATAAATAATTGTGCTAGTTCAACGCTATTTTTTATACAATACTTAAATAGAAATGATTATAACTAGAGCTTTATTTACCTTTTTATCTAATAATCGGTATATAGATAACTCTATATACCTATAATAAAACAATCGATAATCCTATTATCATGATTTTGCAATCGTTATAAGCATATTACTTTGTACTCCATGATCATATTTTTTCTGCTATCAATAGATTTGGGCCCTTATATGTAATATTTTATAAAAAATTAGATCTTTATATGTAATTATTTTTAATTTGGGCCCATATCTGTAATTATTTTCTCTTTCTGGGCTCTTATTTGTAAATTTCCCTAAAATTTAACTATAGATTAGCATAAATGTTATACAAAAAACTTATATATTCAATTGTTATATGTGACTATATATATATTTGATTTATATAGTACATTGGACACCCCAATGTACAGTACATACAGTATATATAATATATAATTAGAAATAGATTTGTATTATTACTATGCCAAAATCTTTAATATTAGGAATGGAGTGATGAATATCATAAAGTGTATGGCTTATTCGAGAAAAAAATTATGTGCGTGCCCAAAATCTAATACCTGATTGGTCGGTGTGATCATAGTTGTCACATCTTGTATATTCTTCACTCACTATTAAAATCACGCCCTGTCTTCATCAAAGCCATGAATCTGCATTGCTAAATGATCATCCACTGTTAAAATCTCTGCTAATTCATGAATTTACACTACAAAGTCTGAACTTTACCCATTGCTAAAATTTTTAACTTATCATTACTCGAATCATAAACACTCATTGACTTACTTATTTAAATTACTACAGTAATTTACTTACTGCTAGAATCAACTAACTGATCTACTGTTAAAATAATAAACTCACTCGCTGTTCAAATTACTCACTGTTCAAATCACTCACCCATTTTTTAAAATCATCAATGCCCATTATTAAAATTATTATTCTACCCGCCATTAAAATTGTTAATCACCCATCATTGCAAATCACTAACTTATCTATTCATTTTTTAAATTATGACCTTACCCATTATTGAAATCATAAAATATAAAAAACAGACAAATAAAACTTCGCAGTGTCAAATATTAGTATAAATTGATTATTATTTGCAAAAAATGCTTATTGACTAAGCTATATAGATATATGTTAAAGTTTTGTACCCAACACTAACCATTTATCAGCCAATCCTATCACCCAAGCTTTATCAATGAAATGACTGTTAATAAAATAATTTATGAAATTGATTAATATTATAATTATACTAAATTTTTAAAGCAATGACTGAAAATTTTCTTTTTATTATTTTCTTTATATATATTGTAATTAAACATATTTACTAATCCCAAATAAAGCTTTCTGTTACTGGTTTTAGCATGACTACGTCACGCGGCTACCTAATTAATTGACATAAAACAGACTATATATAATATAATCAGCAAAAATTCTCGTGTACAGTACATATAGTACATACAGTACTGTATGCAGCACATCACTAGGTGATACTTGTCCAATTCGGATATGATGTAAATATATGTTATATCTTATTTAACAAGTATTAAAAAGCATTTTATTTATGCAATATCTTATAGATAAATGATAAATGACTAAATAATAAAAATAAAAATAAAAATTAACAAAAAGAAATGACAAAAAAAAACTTGTATCAAAAAAATGACAAAAAAAAACTCAAAAAAATGATAAAAAAAAAGCTTGTCAAAAAATAACAAAAAGAGATAAACAGAAAAAATAAAAAAAAAACTCCCAAAAAGGACAAAAAAAAAAAATTATTAAATTTTTAGAATAAAATATTATGCGCAATTCTGCGCAAATAATCTATGAGAAGTCGATTTTGATGATCATTAAATACCATTTAAATATGTTGTTCATGCTCAATAGTATATCTTCTTTGAGGAGGCCTTGGTGCACCTCGCATAATAGCTTTGATGTTAAGCTGAATCTGATTCTGCTTCTTCTGAATTTCTCTTACAATTTTAAAAACTCCTGCGTGTGTACAACCTACCAATGTGTTCCATCTTCTGTGCCATGCTTCAACACAATTTTGTGTCCTGGGATAAGCAAGTTCAATGTTGTCGACTACTGACTGCAAGTTAGGTAGAAAAGAGGGCTCAGATCTAATTACACTTCTATTTCTATGCACACGCCTTATTTTGCCATGCACGTAATTGTTCTGAAACCATTGAACGATATTATCAGCTTCAGGTGGAAGGTTAGTTTTTAATTCATCAAATGCTTGAGGTATTTCAGTATAAGGTAAGAATGTAAGGGCAGAAATGTGCCTTATAAGCAAGCTAAACTCTTCATTAGTTCCATAATGTGCAGTGAGCCCAGAATTTGGATTCTACGATAAACATTTTGTGCCAAGTGGAAGTAACAGCCCTTGCATTGAATGTCTTCAAACTCTAACTGGATAGCATTTATTGTGGCTGATTTGAAATCTGTCAAAACTATTTGTGAGTACAAATTAATACCATTCTTCTCAGCAAAATCTACTAAACCTTGAAACACTCTTCTATAAAGCTCTTCAGTTTTGCTAGTTATCAAAGCAAAAACCAGAAGCATAATTCTCGAATTATCACTTCCACCAATACATCCTAAACAGAATCATTTACATTGTGATTAAAATATAATACAATTACAACTTATATTATTTTGTACATGTTAACAAATTTACACAATTAAATTGCAATTATTGTAAATTTTTGAAATAGCGAGTGTGGGCATTATTTTGAATTTTGTCCCGAATTAAGCTTAATTTGGAACAAAATACTAAATAATGCCCATAGTCACTATTTCGAAAATTTACAATAAAAAAAAAATAAATATTAAAAAATTACCATGAATGGTGTATAATTGTTTAAACATAGTAGGAACTGTCTTAAAGGTCTCATCCATGACCCAAAAAGAAGATTGACTTAGATAGCACACATTATCAATGGTTGTAAAGATTAGAATCCTATCTTGACCTACATTAGTATCATTAATTAAAAAATCATGTCCACTTAAAGTTGTTTTCATATTTTGAGGAATGACCAAATTATTTAAAGATAGTGGTTCAGTAGGAAGGTCAAGGTGCCAAATTCTCTGAATAATTTGACGAATTGCATTGAAAGATGAAAGATATTGATACACAAAGTGGGGGCTATCGGCGATAGTATCTTGTGCTATTCATGAGGGCCTGTCATTAGATCGTCTTGCTTGTTCTTTGATTTTGACAATTGTTATTGCAACATGTGATCGCTCGCATCCACTGCATAATTATGGTCTGTCCAACTTTGGAGATAATGTTCATTGTTAACTAATTTAGTTACAGCACACCTATTATATTGAAGTAATTTTCTTTTTTCACAGTTCCAATAGAATGAATTCCTTCGACTTTTATCCTTAGTCATTAAATAGCCGTAAACATTAATTTTATCCTTGCCATGAGTAGAGGAAACGATTTCACAAATGATATTATTCATTTTGATGTAAAAAGAATAAACGATAAATATATTCAACAAATTTGACAAAAAGTAAATAAGTTGTAAGTTTTAATTGCTTCGTACAAATGGACTATTTATATAAATTTGTTAAAATGGCATTAATAAATTAATGATAGAATTTTAATTTGTACCTGAAGAAGGTAAAGCAAATGGAAGCCATTGATATTGTGCTCGCACATGAAAATCAATGATTTAATTTTAAAGTGGGCATATGAAAAAGTGGGCAGTGTAAAATAATCAAAATACCATAAAAAGAAATTAATTTGTACCTGAAGGAGGTAAAGCATATGGGCAGCCATCAATAAAAATCAAGCAAATCTACATTTGAAAAAAATTAATGTCTTAACTTTCATAGCTAATATTTCAATGAATTTTAAAGCTATCTTAATAATTTAATATTCAAAAAAAAGCTTATGATCTAAGCTTTTTTTTTGAATATTAAAGTATTAAGATAGCTTTAAAACTTCATTAAGATATGAGCTATGAAAGTTAAGGCATTAATTTTTTTTAAATGTAGATTTGCTCAGCTGCCCATATAGAAGCCACTGATACATATTGCACTCACACATGAAAATTAACAATTCAAATCGAATGCATTTCACATGTATGAATATATGAAAAAAATAGAAGTCTAAAATTAAAAGTTGCTAAAACAACTGGAATACAATAAAGAAACTTGCATGTTGCATAATAAAAAGAATCATAAGAAGAATTTTTTACGCCATTTAAATTCTAATTTCTTATTATGGCATTTTGATTATTTTGCAACTGCTCATTTTTTTACATGCTTAAGCCGTAAAATACTTTAAAATAAATCATTGATTTTTACATGAGCACAATATCAATGGCTTTCATTTATTTTTCTTCTTTAGGCACAACTTAACTTTTTTTATGGCATTTTATTATTTTACACTGCTCACTTTTTTATATGCCCTATATGTAAAATACTTTAAAATTAAATCACACGCAAATGCAATGTTAATTACTTCCATTATGCTTTTTCTTCTTCAATTACGTACATATTTCAATTACCTTCTTTTTATATATCTTACCATTCTCTTCTTAACAAATATTACATATTTTACATTGTCAATAATGAATTACCAAATAAAGGCATTTTATATAAAGATCAATATTTTTTAGAAGAAATTTTGGCATATTTGATTGATTTACTTATGAATTGACAGATCTTATTGATGACAAATTAATCTAACTCTTTTAAGAATAATCGAGTTTTCTCTATTATATAGAAATTTTTAACTAAATACTAATTCTAATAATTTGAGTCAAGTCAAGTATTGCGTTATATTTTTTTTTTGCATGAATATTTAATTCTTTGCAATTTATTTCTTTGCTAGATACTAATTTTAATTTTTCTTCAATTCTGATCAAGTATTGTATTACATTTTTTTTTTTACACAAATAATTCAACCATTCACTAGATACTAATTCTAACTTTACTTACATTTCCTGGAAATACTTCTATTTTTTTTACTTTCTTCTTTCTTTTGGTTAGCTACTAATATTATTATGTTATTGTATTAATCTCTTAATGCGGTAGGGCTAGAATATTGGGTCCTAATCATTAAAATTCTTAACTATTGTTACGCAATCACTAGAGTATTAATATACTTCTTAAAATAGGTGACGTAACCCGCAACTTTATTCAATTAAATAGTCTTCAACTGATTACTAATTCTTTTCCTCTTTCTTTTTGACAATTTGGCAAGAAAATTTTAACAAGAAAAAATTATGATAACAACAGAATACAAATGACAAAACATAAAAATAATGAATAATAAATGAAAACTACAAACTTTTATATGAACCTTTTCGAAGTTAGGTAAATTAAAAGCACTCATATACTTTTCAATACATAAGAATAAATTTAAAATTCCTTCTACTAACAAAATTTTGATTACTTATTTGATTCTTTAATTTGGTTGGAATTTATCAAATTTGCCAAATTTACCTGATTTGTAATATTCACAAAAATTACAAATTAGAAGATTTTAAGAACTGTATGCTAATGAGGTAAATTTGCTTTTTTCACAGGTTAAGTATCATGGTGCACATTTTTTTTTCTTTTACATAAATAATTTATATATTTTCCCTGAATCATAATCCAGATCAGGTCAAATATTGCGTTGCACCTTTTTTTTAATAATAATTCAAGTTTTTTCTAGGTAATAATTCTAGCTTTTCTTGCAGGAGTTAGATTAATTATCACATTGCATCTTTTTTTTCTTGCAGGAATATTCAATTCTTCATTGGATACTAATTTTAACTTTTTTTATATCATAATCCAAGTCAGGTCAAGTATCATGTACACCTTTTTTTTTTACAAATAATTCAACTCTTCATTGGATAAATCAAACTTTTTTTTCATTATATCCAGGCCAAGTATCGCATTGCTCCTTTTTTTACATAAATAATTAAAAGGTACTAATTCTAGCTTTCTTGCATTTATAATCCGAGTCCGGTCAAGTTTTGTATCGCACTTTTTCTTTTATATAAATAATTCAACTCTTCGCTGGATAAATCAAACTTTTTTTTACATTATATCCAGGCCAGTATCGCATTGCTCCTTTTTTTACATAAATAATTCAACTCTTCGCAGGATACTAATTCTAATTTCCTTGCATTCATAGTCAAGTCAAGTATCATATCACACCTTTTTTTTTTTTTTTTATGAATAATTAACTCTTCGCTAGATACTAATTCTAATATTCTTTTTCTAATATATTTTTAAATCATATCTGAATCGGTCAAGTATCGCCTAGTGATGTGCCGTGTACAGTACTGTACATACTATACTTACTGTACACGAGAATTTTTGCTGATCATTTTATATGAAGTCTGTTTTATGTCAATTAATTAGGTAGCCACATGACATAGTCATACTAAAACCAGTAACAGAAAGCTTTATTTGGGATTAGTAAATATGTTTAATTACAATATATATAAAGAAAATAATAAAAAGAAAATTTTCAGTCATTGCTTTAAAAATTTAATATAATTATAGTATCAATCAATTTCATAAATTATTTTATTGACAGTCATTTCATTGATAAAGCTTGGGTGATAGGATTGGCTAATAAATGGTTAATGTTGGATACAAAACTTTAACATGTATTTGCATAACTTAGTCAATGAGCATTTTTTGCAAATAATAAACAATCTATACTAATATTTGACACTGTGAAGTTTTATTTGTCTGTTTTCTATATTTTATGATTTCAATGATAGGTAAGGTCATAATTTAAAAAATGAATAGGTAAGTTAGTGATTTGCAATGACAGGTGACTAATGATTTTAATGGTGGGTAGAATAATGATTTTAACAATGGGCATTGGTGATTTTGAAAAATGTGTGAGTGATTTGAACAGCAAGTGAGTTTATTCTTTCAACATTAGATCGGTTAGTTGATTCTAGCAGTAAGTAAATTAGTAATTTAAATAAGTAAGTCAATGAGAGTTTACGATTCGAGTAATAATAAGTTAAAGATTTTAGCAATGGGTGAAGTCCAGATTTTGTAGTGTAAATTCATGAATTAGCAGAGATTTTAACAGTGGATGATCATTTAGTAGAGGTTGGAACCGGTTTTAATAATTCAGGTTTATCACATAAATTTTGTGATATTCTAGAATTTATTAAAATTTAATTGGATAAATTTCTAAAATATCACAAAATTCACGTGATAAACCCGAATTATTAAAACCGGTTCCAATCTCTATCATTTAGCAATGCAGATTCATGGCTTTGACGGAGACAGGTCGTGATTTTAATAGTGGGTGAAGAATATACAAGATATGACATCTATGATCATGCCGACCAATCAGGTATTAGATTTTGTGTATGCACATAATTTCTTTCTCGAATAAGCCATACACTTCGTGATATTCATCACTCCGTTCCTGATATTGAAGATTTTGCCGTAGTAATAATGCAGATCTATTTCTAATTATATATTATATATACTGCATGTAATGTACGAACATACATATGTACTGTTGTTATGCAAAGAAAGTTTCACACTTAAACTTTCTTTGTATAACCATTATACTATTAGAAGCTTTGCGTATACTTTTAAATATACTTTGTGAAACATTTATTAATAGCTTATGCGTAGTTTATTAATGTAAAGCCTATTTTAATTAGACTTTAAGTAGTATGTAGTCTATTTGTAGTCTAGTAGTACCTATATATGTATGTAGAATTTATAGAACGCTAGTTAGTTTAGTTTTTTTGAGTTTGGTTAGAAGATAGCTTTGATTATTAGTGGGTTCTTTCTTTGTGTGGTCAGTAACTTGAGTTGAAGGAATAGTGAGTTTTGAACTTACTAGATAGAAGAATAAATAAAGATATCAGTACCGTCAGTATCTGGAACACTATAAAGAAATATCCGTTATCACGTTTTGGTGCCTTTGTGTGTAAATAAAATATTCATTTTATCTTTTGTTAATGATTACGACCCTTTGCTAAATTGGCCGGATCAATATAAGACTCTTCCTTGGTCGTAACACTGTACCAAAAAAAATTGGGCTATCATAAACGGCACATCACTAATCACATTGCTCCTTTTTTTTACATGAATAATTCAACTTTTCACTGGATCTCAATTCTAACTTACATTCATAATCTGAATCAGGTTCAATATCACATTGCCCTCTTTTCTTGTTTTTCGAATGAATAATTCTGAATACTTTTTTTTATATTCGTAATCTGTGCTTTTATTTGTGGTGAGTTGTATTGTTGGTGTATTGTATTGTCGGCGTATCGTATCGTCAGTAGAATAAACTTGTCAGTAAATGGTATTGTCGGTAAAATGAGAATGTCGGTAAATGGTATTGTCGATAAACTGAGCTTGTCGGTGAAGTCTGTGTCAGTACAATCAATATGTCGGTTAAACGAAGCTTGTCGGTAAATCGAGTGTCGGCGAATTAGCTGTCAGTAAAAAAAGTGTGTCGGTAAACTGAGTGTCAGTGTAGTGTTATGTCTGTAAAATGATTGTCGGTAAATTGATTGCGACCCCACATGAAGGGTACATAGTACTGGTCACATTAAATATTGAGATAGTATTTTAGATAATATACGCTTATGTGTACACAAGTTATCGCACATATGTAAGGTGTGAAAAATGACGTGTGAAAAATAGGCAACGCATAACAATATGTGACGAACAGAGTCACGCGGACCAATCAAATGCTGAGAATTGTACAGACACATTGTAAACCATACACTACGTACTTTGTTCCAGGTATATACATTTATTTATTAATTATCATTTAGCTAAATTGGTTAGATTTGATTATATGGATTGTGCCGAAATTATTGTTATATACAAATTTATTTTTGTATCATGATAATTATTTTATAGATCGTTACAATGGTAAATAACAAAATATAGTATCGGTCAAACGGTTGGTTCGGTCTGTCAGAATTTGTGACCGAACTGGTATCGGTCACGGTCGTGACCGGTCATGACAGAACCGTTGACATCCCTAGACCAGACTATTTTCTAGAAAATATTAGAAGAATAAAAATCAGAAGCGTGAAAATTTTATAAAATAATGAAAAAAAGCAAATAAACCTGCTTACTAGGAGAATTATGTATAAACAGTTATAAATTTATCTCAAGAAGGCATGAAATCTATAAAATTAACAAATCTGAAAATTAATACTATTGTGATTCGGCATTCGGCGAGTCTGTCGCTAAACTAATCCAACTCTCGCGTAACCTACAGCGGCTAAGTCGAAATAGGCGTGTTAGATTTGGCTGGTGGTTTATCCGTAGGTAAGTACTAGTCTTCTCTTTTAAGTCTTTTCCGTAAACCTATTCTTCTATTAACCTTTGCCTTCCCGTGTCTTCTCTTGTACGTCTCAACCCGGGATTTCTCTTCGTCGAATCGGGGTTGGAACTCTTCTATTTCGGTAACGACTTTCCGGTCACGTGACTTGCAGCGAGCGAGTTTAGTGGTTTATTTGACGAACGATAGGGATTTAACGATGGTTTATTAGTTTGTATAGGGTAGAGTTTCACTTTTATTAAGGGTCAGGTATTTATTGTTATTAGGGAATTTGTTGTTAGGAATGCGGGAATTATTGTCTCTCCCAAGGCAAAAATGCCCTTTATTTATAAGAACGTTTTATTCACATTTGCGATTAATTTCTTTCATAGCTGTAATATATCCCTTATATGCTATACATTAACTAAATCTAATAAAAAGCCAATATTTCATTTAACGCATGTGTAGGCGAAGTAGCAGAATGACGTAAGGGACGTAAGTAACATTTCCGTTACTTCCGTGTGACCTTGGATCGGGTCAGGATCGTCGCGTCGATACGGGAACCCGTGACACCGAAAATCGGGCTCACACTATATCTTTTTTATGTATGATTGTACCCGGTACACACATGTGTGCTACGTAGAATTTAGAAGCTGTGCACAACCACAAGTTTTATCAAAAAAGAACTCTCAAACGTAGATTTTAATATCGCATAAATATATAAAAAGCTACCCTGATATTCGATACATCCAATAATCGATTTGAAGACTTCATCCAATAAGATACATATAAATAGTTAGTGCTATTTCTAAGGTCTTACAATTCTTACAGAAATCAAGTTACGTTTTACGACCAAATAGATAGTCGATCTACAGTTGATGCGAAGTAATCTTAGATCTCCAATAAAACTCCTGCAAATATCTTGTTACATCTGTACATCGTCATACATTAGATTACTGATAAAATCAATTCTTGTGACGTACTATGTAATCTCATTGAGAAGCAGTCAATTTAATACGTAATATTCTAGGTAATTTGGTTATACTAGCTAATCGATCAACCTTTTATGGCATTTACGGTTAGTAGGCTCCTCATTAATCTTTGCAGCTGATGCATTGCAATTAACGGCCTTATTACATCTGTACATCGTCATACATTAGATCAGGGATGGTAAATGACCTAAATTGATCCAAATAGCCCAATGACTAATGAGAGCTGCTAAAGAAAAAGTACGAACTCGTATTTTTAGTAAATTATTGATTATTTATCTGATTCAGCCCTTCTGATCTGACGCATATCGAACTTTCGCAAACTTCTGAGATTATCTTTATAATATAACGATAGTTTCAGGTTTGTGGAAGTCTGATATGCGTTAGATCAGAAGGGCTGAATCGGATAATAATCAATAATTTACTAAAAATTCGAGTTCTCCTTTATTCCTCAAATGCCTTGTCATTGACATTTCGAAGCTTAAATGACTTAGGTCATTAAATTATTTGATGACTTGGGTCATTTGAATTTTGATCAAATGACCAGGTCATTTACCATCACTGCATTAGGTTACAGATAAAATCGATTCTCATAGCGTACTATGTATGTAATCTTGTTAAGGAGCAGTCAATTTAATTATCATTAATGTACTGTGTATACATAAATTACGCTAATATTTCCCTGGTGCGTTAAAGCAATCTGAGTATCAACTAAAAGCTGAAAATACGCATTGAATTAAACATGCATGGTTTACCGTACACAATCAATAGAGCACACGACATTTAACTATATGCACCTAGGAAATTATAAATTGCTACCATGTTCACTTTTTTATTTCGTGTTCTACTCAACCTTTTCTCTTGACTTGAAAAAAAATTTGTTCACAAAATGACAAAGTTTTATTTAGTCTTTATAATCGGTTTAGTTTTTATTACAACTATTGTCAACCTCGCCCTTCCCATGCCTACTAGTCATCTGGAAAAACGTGCAGGTATAGTTCCATAATATTGTAAAATTTTAGTTATAGGATAATATTAATTATTAATAATCTGCGATCGGTTAAAATTTCTTCAATTATAAATAATTAAAGGAATTGACTGTAAGTATAAATTATTTTACAATTTTGAAATAACAAACTCATCAATTAATTATAATAATTAAATTATTAGCCGGTAAGTATAAAATTATTTTACAATTTTGAAATAATAAATTTAAATACTATATAATTTAATTTTATCTAACCAATTATAAATAATTAATTATTTGACAAATTTGAAATAATATATTAAATAAATTTATCAATAAATTATAATAATTAAATTAAATTATTAGAAGGTGAGTATATAATTATTTTACAAATTTGAAATAATATACTTATGATTAAATATCTTTTATCTAATTGATTATAAATAATTAAATTATTAGCCGGTAAGTATAAAATTATTTGACAAATTTTGAAATAATAAATTTGAAATAAAATAAATAATTAAATAAATTTTATCTAATCAATCATAATAATTAAACTACTAGCCGGTAAATATGAAATTATTTGACTAATTCGAAATAAGTCAACTCTTCCTATAACGAACTGACGGTTCTGAAAGAAAAAAGATTTTATATAAAATTTATTATGTTTTCTTAAGGACCCACTTACTATACCAACTATTACAAAAATTCTAAAATTTTGAGTTGGTTATATTCAGAATTCGTCATATAGAGGTTCATTATATCCAGAGTTGACTGTAACATATTTAACATAACAAATTTGAAATAATATAACAATTAAACAAATTTTATCTAATTGTTATAAATTTTTAAATTATCAGCTCGTAAGTATAAAATTATTTGACAAATTTGAAATATATTTATAATTAAATAAATTTTATCTAATTAGTTATCATAATTAAATTATTAGAATGTGAGTATAAAATCATTTTACAAATTTGAAGTAATATAATTTATAATTAAATAAATTTTATCTAATTGATTAAATTATTAGCTGGTAAGTATAAATTTATTTGACAATTTTGAAAGAATAAATTTAAAATAATATATAATTAAATAAATTTTATCAAATCAATTATAATAATTAATTGTTAGCCGGTAAATATAAAATTATCTGACAAATTCGAAATACAGTCAACTCTTTCTATAACGAACTGACAGTTTTGTAAAAAATGTTCGCTATAGAATTACTATGCTTTCTTAAGGACCCATTGCATTTTCTATATCAAAATATTACCAAATTTTAAAATTTTGAGTTATATATTTAGAATTCATTATATAGAGGTTCCTTATGTCCAGAGTCGACTGTAACAAATTTGAAATGATAATATAATAATTAACTAAATTTTATCTTATTAAATTATTAGGATGTAAGTATAATATTATTTTAGAAATTTAAAATAACAAATTTGAAATAATATAATAATAAATTTTATCTAATTAATGATAAACAATTAAATTATTAGATAGTAAGCATAAAAAAATATTTTGCATATTTGAAATAACAAATTCAAATAATATATAATTAAATGAACTTTATCCAATTAATTATAAATAATTAATTATTAGACGGTACTAGTAAGTATAAAATTATTTTACGAGTTTGAAATAATATATAATCTTATCTAATCAAATATAAATAATTAAATTATTAGCTCGTAAGTATAGAATTATTTTAAAATTTTGAAAAACCCTATAATAATTTATAATTAATATTTATAATACGTATATAGATAAATAAAACAAAGCTGCCGCAATACTGCAATATTTCAAATTATAGAATTGCAATGATATAATTGCATATTGTAAGTATATTTTTATAGTAAATTTTAGTTTATAACAAAAATATTAATTTAATAATTTCTATATACTATCAGCAATATATGTTCTTTACCAAATATAATTTTTAAATTATATATTTCTGATAATCATAAACTTTGATATTATTATATTGATAAATTTAATAATATTTTTTTATATCTATTATTTATAATAAATTCTATATTTTGATTTAAACAGAGTTTTTATATCTTAAATTGTTTTTCGAATATCTTAATAGTACCCAATCTAATAAGGTAATAAAAAAAGTAATTTTAGTTAGAAAATTTAATGCCAGAAAAGAAGTGATATATATTAGTACAAAGTGTATAGTTTAGAGATAGGTTTCATGCTTGCGCATGATTCTGAATTATACGCAATTTATCCCATCAAATTTCAAGTAAAAGTTTAAATTATATAATTTTATCATGCACGCGTTATGCACATGATTCGAAAATGCGTAAAATGTGTATTTTATTCCATTTCTATTATTTCTTAAACTGTTTTCCGGGCAAATTTGTCTGAAAATTTCATGATTGATCTGTGATTAAGCTATCAAATTATATTAAATTGTAGTCTAAATCGTAGTAGATACGTAGTTAAATTGACGGTTTAAGGGATACCAAAAACATAGTAGAACGGAGTGTATGTATAGTTGGCGGTAGAATTACTGAATTACAGCATTACGGCATTCTACCATGTGGTAGAATTAATTCTACCATGGTACCTGATTGCCGTAAATATTATACGCCGTAATGCCGTAACCGTAATGCCGTAATGCTGTAACTGTAATGCCGTAACCGTAATGCCGTAACTGTAATGCCGTAACCGTATTGCCGTAACTGTAATGTGGTAACCCGCATTGATTAAAATTAGTATACTTATGCAAACCAATCAAACTTAAGATTCGC
>CAJVQA010000440.1:0-34643 GCA_910591915.1 Cetraspora pellucida
TGATATCATATGTTTAATCCATATTTCTATCTTTACTATTTTATGATCACTTTCTGTAATTCCCTCTGCATCTTCAACTTCTGCCTTCTGTAGGCCTGAAGCCAGCTTCTCTGATACCTATATGTAGTCAATTCTTGTTGATGCTTCTCCATTAGACCATGTAAATTCTTGACTTGTTGGATGCATATCTCTGTAACTGTCACTAAAGTTCTGCTTTTTCATCCAATTAAAAATTGGCAGTCTTTTGAAGTTTGCTGCTTGTGGGTGTTATCTGTCCAATACATTATTCACTGTATGATTAAAATCACCTAAAATAACTATTTGTGTTTGTCTTTTATTTTTGGTGACAATTTCTACTATTTTTTGTTGAATGTTCTTTCTTACTGCCTTGTCATTTGGTGGTATATAAACTCCTAAGACTACTAATTCCAATTGCTTAAAGTATAGTTTAAGTTCTATCATATATTCATTTATCTTTTTGACTACACCTACATGTTTTTCCTATTATTCACTAATCATAATGCCTATACCTGATCCCTTCTTTTTGTCTTTTGCTGCACTTGACCAAAACCCTATATATTTTCTGTTTACTGCTCGCATTAAGAATCTTTCTTCTCTTTCTGTAAGGTTTGTTTCTGTGATACCTAGTATTGTGACTTTTTCTTCTTCTGCCCAGCCTAGCAGACTATCAAGTTTTCATCCTTTGGTTTTAAGTCCATTAATATTGTGACATGCTATTTTAATCTCTTTTTTTCCTTCTTTTCATCTTTCTTTTAGTTGTTCTTGAATTGCCTTTGCCGTTTCTTCTCTTTCTTTTCTCTTTCTTCTTCTACTTCTTTCTTCTTTTGGATGCAACAGTAACTTCCCTTTCCTGTTTTCAAAACTTCTTCTTTCATCTTGTAAGAACTCTTCTATTGCCTCATTCATATTTATAAATTCAACTAAGGTGCCTTTAGGAGTGATTGGCTGTACCTTCTCCTATTGAGTCATCTGCTTTCTCTAATTTCTCTAGCCTTTCTAGAATTCGGCCTAGCATATCTTCTATATGTGTGTTCTTCTCTTGCTGATGCATATTGTCTTCTTTTCTCTTTGTCTCTCGACTTTCTTCTTTCTCATTATCTATATTTTCATATCTTCTCTGGTTTTTGATGTTATGCCTTAGGCTTCTATTTTCTTCTTCTAATACTCGAACCTTTGGTTTTAGGTCTCTCAAGTCCTTCTTTCTATTTATATATGCTCTGTTCCATTGGTTTCTTTCACTATCTTTATCTTCTTCTGCATTAGAATATTAGCTTGATCTGTTCTAGCTTCTTCCTCTTAGCTCTCTTCTTCTTTCATTAACCCAATATACGTGAAAGTTGTTGTATATGATTGGTTTAAATTGTGCTGCCATTATGTCTTCCTCTGTTGTGAAAGTAATCAGCGCTGTTCTTCTTTGGTTTCTATTCCGATTTGGTGGAATGTATACTGACTTTGCTTCTTTACTTCTCAGACATCGCAATAGTAAAACTTCTGAGGCATTTTTAGATACTTATGTTAATTTGGCTGTATATTTTCTTTGTCCTTCTCTTGCTTCATGGTCTTCTCTTCCAATTGTTATTCTCATCAACTTGTTATTGTCTGCTGGCAATGACCATGGAATATCCTCCTTTTCTACACTTTGTGTTTGTATTATTGCTAAAGCTTTGTACTTGAACCTTTTAATGCATACTATCTGTGCATCTTTGATTCTTCTGCAGATATACTCTACTTCTTTTTTGTTTATATTCGCCGGTAGGTCCCATACTGTTAGGTAAGTTATGTTGTTATTGGGTTTTTCTTCTTCCTCATATTCATCATTATATGGATCTTCTCTGTTAACATCTACTTTAACCTTCTCTTTCCTACATCTTAATGTGTGTTTTGTTTTATCTTGATGTTTCTTCTTGTAGTCTTTGGGATTTTCTTTTTTTCTCTCTTTCTCTTTTTCTTCTTCTGGTATCATCTTGTACCAGTTAATCTCTTTTCTATTAATTATTTGTATCGCTTCATTTCTGCCATAATTGCAGTCGAAGACTACTTCTATCCACAAATTTCCTCTCTTGAATACTTTATCTATATCTTTCACATATGTATTATCTTTTAGAGACCACCTAATAAACTTTTTGTTTCTTCAGGAACTTTATATGCTAATATGTTAGCAATTAGGTTGTTGCCTTGATTACAATTTCTTCTACTTAGTGCCTATATACTTTGTTCTAATACTATTCCTACAATGTTGATTTCTTCCTCTATTTCTTGCTTTCTTCTTTTTTGCCTTTCTTTTTCTTCTTCTAGTGTGTTTTGACTTGATTGCTTGCTATTCATTTCTATGTCTTCTTGCTCATTTATTCTTTCTTGTTTTTTGACTTCTTGTTTCTGGCCAGAGGGTCTTAATATAGCTTTGTTATTAGCTTCTATACTTACCACTGTTTTTTTCCCATTTTGCATTGTATCAATTTCCTCTTGTTGTCTTTCTGTATTTCCAAGTTTTTCCTCTGTAGTTCTTTTTTTTCCTTGCTTCTGTTGGATGTTTTCTTCTTGATTTATTCTTTTAATTTCTTGTTGCTTTTTGTTGTAATTGTGTTGTGTTTGTTCTTTTTCTGCATCTTGGCTTTCTATAGTTATGTCTAGCTTTTTTTTTAGCTGTTCCTCTTCAGCTCTTTTTAGTATTTTTCTTGTTAATCGTAAAAGAGCTACCTCATATAGGTCTTGCTCTATTAGTATTGCTACAATTCTGTCTTCTCTATCTGGTACTGCATATGTTTTGCCTGCCTTGTTAAAGAAAACCTTGTTGTGCATACTGTTCATTGCACAATACACTCTTCTTATAAAAATGGTTTGCAGACTCTTTCTATATTTTTGTGACATGCTTTTGTCTATTTTGTGGCTTATTTTTTAGAATGTTCTGTCACGTGCTTTCTATATCCTGTTTACTTGTTGTTCTATCAATGTTTGTCTATACTATTTGTTTACTATTTTGCATGTGTCTGTTTTACCTAATCTGTTACGTGTTGTTTGTGTGATGTAAACAGATCAACATACAGGGTCTGTAGCAGTCCCCACAATTTTCATTTGCTTGCTAAATTTTTCAAAGAAACTTGAGTTTTCCTTTACTGTTGCTTTGCTAGTACTAGCAGTACTTCCTATTACTAAGCTCATTTGCTATTCTTCTTGTTGCTGTCTCTTTCCTTTAGTGCTATTTGTAACCTTTCTTATTGCTGATTATGCAGAAAATTTATTTTCTTTTCTATCGATTTCATGTTCAAGTGATTGTTAGAAAGAGTTTTTTTTTTGATTTCCAATATATTACTTTCAAAAAACAATTTAAAAAACTTAATATCTTGTATCTTAAACAACTCTGTACTGCAAATAATACTACCCTATTCTAATGAAATTATCTCTCATCTTGCTTAGTACAGGTATTCAAAAGACATAAGCCATTTTGGTTTATATGTCTAGAAAATACTATAACAACTAACAACATCTTTAAAACATTACTTCTACAATATCAACAAACTAGACACAACTTTTTCACTTACAACTCTCAACACATCTCTAAAAAACTTAAACCCTGGTTACTAATATACAATAATAATGATATTATTATTGACAAAATTCACAGATATTTTAAAAATGACAACCAAATCTCTATTGTATACTGGAAAACAAATATTAATACAGAACTCTCTACTCACTACTCCTTTTCATCAATTCAATGCTTAGCTTGTACAGGTTGCTACCTTAACTCTTATAAAGTTTCAAATTGCTGTACAATTAATGTATTATCAATAATTTCTATCTAATTTTTTTGGAAGAGTTTCTTCTAATACTCTCAACTTTAATGCTAACTATATCGATCTGATTCATTCAACTGCAAT
The DNA here is from genome assembly GCA_910591915.1 of Cetraspora pellucida. NCBI lineage: Eukaryota > Fungi > Glomeromycota > Glomeromycetes > Diversisporales > Gigasporaceae > Cetraspora > Cetraspora pellucida. The sequence continues at coordinate 3,900 of CAJVQA010000440.1, forward strand.
TAAACATTCATTATTTCTATCTTCTGTTCCTACTATCTATATTTCTGACTCTTCTATATTAGAAATTTTTGAGCAAGAAGAAGCCACACATATACTCGAACAATATTTCCTTATCAATATAGCACAAAATATATTTAACTTCTATACTGATGGCTCTGTAATTGACATCAGTACAAACCAATGTACAATAGGTATTGGATAGTTACAAGTTAATGATTCTAACCAAATAATTCACAAATTCTCAGCTAAAATCTATTACTGGCTATCTTCTTACAAAGCTAAACTAATATCAATTCTTTCAGCTGTTTCAATCACTTCTTGCAACTCAATAATCAATATCTTTACTGATTCTCAGTTTATAATTACTAAATATTCAAAAATATATACTACTCTTTCAAAACCTTAACAAGCTTTTCAAATTCAGCTTATGGCCTATATGGCATACTCTGCTCAATATTATCAAATCTTATAACTATCAGATTAACTTTTATAAAGTACAAACACACTCTGATAATATTCTTAATAATTTAGCTGACTCATTAGCAAAACAATATAATTCATCACCTACATTATACTTTAATTACACAAGCATCTATAATCCATATCATATAATTTTTTGAAATCAACATTTTATCTAACATTCAACTAGAAGCTTTACCAAAAATATTTGCAGAGTCTACATTCTAGCAATATAGTCTTCTCAAAAACATAACACAGAATAGAAAGCCTTGGTCTCTCAAATTAATTAGAGATCAACTTGATTATTTTTTAACCATAACCAAAAACTAACTTATAATGTTACTAACTTTAAACTCAACCACCTTAAATCTTTTAAAATTAAAATCTTATTAAATGAGCTCTCTACCTACTTTTACTTTCACAAAACTTATTTATACATATTTTACAATACTAACTATTTCAACTGCAATCTTGCTGATTCCCCAACCCATTGACATATATGCTCAAACCTATTACTTATCTCCAATATTATTCAAACTAGCATATCTGAATACATTTATCATACAGACCTTGATTTATCTACAAACCAACAAGAAAAACTTATTCATAAAATCAGTAACTACTATGCCTTTTATCCTATATCTCTTCAAACCAATCAACACTATCTTGATATTATACTCAAAGGACTTATTTCTAAATCTCTAATTGAGATTATACAAAACTTTAACATCCTATACAAACTAGTCTCACAAATAATTATTGCTATTCTGCTTAAAGTTAATGAACTTTCTTATGAACAAATATAAAAACCATATTGTATAGTCAGACCTTCCTAAGTGCATGCTCCAGGGACTGACCATAAATGTGCACTTAGAGAAGGTGTGCACTTAGGGAATTATGGGTTATGTTATACAAATTTATGATCATCTAATCAAAATAATTTTTAATTTAATATTGAAACCCACTTATTAGTATGCTAATTAAAATAATTAGAGATTTCACAGTTTTTATAAATTCTGAGACACTTAAAAAATTTAGCAGAATGATTTTTAGCTGATTCGATTAATTTGTAATTTCAGTATAAAAATTTTATAAATTGATATTTTATATTTTACTGTATATGCATAATTTCAGAAATATGATATATCATACATATAAAAATATACTGATCATGCTGAATCATAAACATAATCAAAAAATATCTTGCATTACAACTGTACTGTATGTATATATTTATAGTAATAAAAAAATTTTTTAATTTTCATTTGACTAATTTTTTTTGGATATCCCAGATAAAAACAGCTGTAACTTATTTCGAAAATAAATGTGAGTTTAAAAAATTTTTTTTACGTTTTGAAATTTTAAAATCAGGAGCATATGCATATAAAGTTTATAAACTTTTTAAAACATTTATCTGCTGAATGCACAAATTATTTATGCAACTTGCATGAAAAATATAGAATAAATTCATGTATTCCATTGTATAATTTCTTTAATACTGTATAGCATAATAAAATCAAATTTGTTTATATACTTAAAATTGAAAAAAAATTTTAAAGATTTTTTTCAATTCTTAAATGTTTTTTTTTTAAAAAAAAAGAAAAAATATAAATTTAATAAAAAAACTGCCAAATGTTATTTAATTTTCATAAATAATCCACTAGCCTGCGATATCATTGCGACACTTCTGAGTTGTTTATAATTACCATCAATTTTTCATATACATTAAGTTGTAGAAAATAGAGAAGATTTTTCTTTACCTATTTCTCCAATTTATTAAAAAGAATCCACTTAATCTTTATGTCTTAAAATATTTATTTATGCGAGTTTGCTAAGCAGAACTTGACATCATTTTTTTAATAAATTTCTCAAGAAAATTAATTAATTTTAATTGATCACCTGAGCCTTCCTGCTAAAGTAAAAACATCTGAACATTTTTCAAGCTATTCAATGCTGAACTACCACTAACAACTGCAGGTTCTATACTATTGTCTTTCTCTTCATCTATTATCTCAGTATTTCCTTCATCCATAACTTTAATACTTTCATTATTTCTGAACACATAAGCTAGCTTCTTAATGATTTGATCCTTTAAGAAAACTTTGTAAACAATCTCCTCACCATTAAAATTTAAGAATTCATCAGTTTCTATTATATTTGAAAGACAGAGAATATTCAGTAACCTAATAAGATTTTCAAGCCTTAAATCATCAGCTTCACAAAGATCATCTGAAAGATTTGTACTAGACAGAAGAATTTTTGTATGATGCCAGCAGTTATATATAGTTTCAGCCAAAACCTTCTTTCAATCCTTTATGATATACAAGATCACTTATAAAACATTCATCTTCAAATCCTGAATGAAATTATCTGCTTTAACTTGCTCCAACATCCATCTAATATTTTTAAAAATTTTTTTTTTTAAATTTGATCCAATAGTTGTAATAAACTACTGTATCAGAATAAATTAAAGAGTGAAATTCAATACAAATATCCAGCCCTGTTTCACTGATAGTTTGCTTCATTAACAGCCTTATTATTAAAGACCATATTATGTAATTGGTTATCATTAAATAGACTATTAGTAAAATGGGGCTACTGGGATTGTAAATTGTAGTGAATAAATAAAATAATAATAAAGCGAAGAATGAGTAAAACAATAAAAATAAAAAAAATAAATAAAATAGAAATAAAATATACAATACAATAACTTACTAGAGATGAAAATGATGTTAAGCTCTTTTAAAAGCTATGATTATTTCTGCGTTCATTGGTTGTATCCTAGAAGTTGTATTTTTAGGTAAAAAATGTACATCTACATATTAGAGGGTTAACCCATCTAATTTATAACTAGAACAATTGTCAAGAAGTAAAAGAACATGCTGGCTCCTATGCTTCTGCAATATTTGGTGGTTGAAATTCTGAAGCCACTTTTGAAAAAGAATCATGAGCATCCAAGCCTTAGCATTGCTCCTATATGTCATAAGCAAATTATTAATTTTTACATTTTTGAAACATCAGAGTTTGGCATATTTGCCAATTATAAGAAAGGCCAACTTATGAGATCCATCAGCATTCATACATAATGTCACAGAAATATGTTTCTTAATTTTTTTGTGCCTTGCAATTTGCTGAGTCACTAAGGTTTGATCCAGTTCCAATTTAGAAAGAAATTTTTTTATTAAAAAAAAAAAAAGAAAAAAAAAATTTTATCAAAGAAAAAAAAAACTATTGGTAAAAAAGTTTGGTTTTATCCATGTTATATATGTGGTCAAGAGGATATTCAGAGCATTTACTTTGCAATAAAGGTAAGGATTCAGTAATAACATTCTCATCAACAAAATCTGCTTCTCTATGAAGCTTTATCTGACAGATTCCATTTCGCTTTTTAAATTTTTGAAGCCACTTGGAAGAAAAATATAACTTGTCTTCAGGGACTCCTAGTTCATCTGCTAACAATTTTGCTTTTTCGATCATTATAGCATCACTTAGAATAGTGCGGTATTAATAGATTAGTATGAATTCCTTGAGCGCTAGCTCAAGCTCTGGTACAGTAATGGTCCTATGTCGCTTGGCATCTGAATTTATGATTTTATTTAAAAGTCATTAGTCTTTAGTTTGTAAGATTTGAGTTATTATAGGCTTATTAATTTTAACTTTCCATTTGTCTTTAATCCACTTCATATATTCTGGGCAGGTTCTCTTATTATTATGAGCGTAGACACAGAATTCAAATTTTTGTGTATTTGTTAAAGTTGTTCTTTTTGGCATTATTTAAAAAACATTACATGAAAAAATTAGAGAGGTGCAAAATTATTGCATAGAAGAGAATGCAAAAGCATTGATTATCAAATTTAAAGGGATTACTAAAGCAGCAGATTCATTATTTTAATATTTTTTTTTTTTTTTTTTTATCATTTTTTAAAAAGTTAATTAAAAAAGTTTTAATTAAAGATCTAATTTAAAATGAATTAATTAAATAAAGTCTTTGATAAATACATCATCAGATTTTTTTTTTTTTTTTTTTAGAGAAAAAGAATTTACTAAAAAAGTAGTTAAGGTGGCATCCATAATTTATGTTAAACTGGTTTGTTATGAGATTCCTATTTTTATACTGGTTTAACGTAAATTATGAAGGTTATACATCATCTGTAGCAATGTCATATAATTGTTTGAAATTTTATTGGTCAAGATGATCTATCAGCACGTGATAGTGCATTTATGAAAGATAGCCTAATAATAAAAATTAAATGCATATGCAAAACATAGAGAATATGCATTTAACACTATAGTTCCAGTTTGGGACCAGGCTTTAGTATGCATTTATAAAGGATGTGCACTTATAAAAGTGCACTTAGAGAGGTTTAACTGTATCCTAATTAACATCTATAAGCAATCTGTTATACCAGACCTGTTATAGTCTGGATCAAATTTATTTGTCTATCATTTTACAATTAAACAATACCAATCTAATATTATTTGTAAAAAAATAAAAAACTTTTTATTAAGAGAAAAAGTATACTAAAAACTGTGTATAAAAGAAAATCTTAAAAATACAAATATTAAAAAAAAAAAAAAAAAATTACTAACAATCAGTGAAAATGTCCCTTAATTTTTGTGTAACATATTTTACTATAAGATCGACATGCAACATTTTCACTCTTTTCTAATAAAATTAAGCAAAATTCAATTTTCATCTCTACATTAGTTTGTAAAGGCATAACCTATTGTACCTTTGTGCTATAACCATTATTACTTTAAAGGTTTCTATTTTTTTAATAAAAAGCATATTAACCTTAAAAAGTCAAAATCCAAAAAAGATCTTGAGCCTAAGTACCTACCAAATGTATGTGTTATACCACTACCAGTTAAGTTGATACAGTACAATCAATAAAAAACTCTAAGCAAATATTTAAGTTTTACAATAACACCGATAAATTGAATACTATTAAAAATAATAAAAACAATAATTGAGATGATAAGTCTATTTTATTTATGTCATATAATTAATTCTAGACAAGCAGTCAAATGAGGACTTTTTACTTGGAATAAATGAGGATGAATTTGATTTGCATAATCCTGATAGCAACTACAATATGCTTGATGATGATAGTATGAGTTCTGTTACAGCTACAGAAAACCTTGTAATTGAGAATACAGGGAATAATATTAGTGAAATTAGTAATGTTAATGCTAGTGAAATTGATAATGTAAGTAAAAACAATAAAATAGAACCATTATTTGTGTGGGATAAATCAGCTTTTGAAAAAGCAAAAATGTTAGCAGATGAAAAAAAATGTAATTATGATGATGAAATTGAGTGGGAAGATTTGAATTATGAATCTTCAGAAATAGCATCATCAATAATACAGTCAACAGAAAGTTTAAATTATTTTCTTGAAAGTAATTGTGAAAAAAATCAATTAATACCATGTGTTCTTTTACATATAGTTAATGGCCAAATACAATGATGTACAAAATACAAACAAAAAACTCAACAACCTTTAGCACAGCTGATTGGTACATGGAAAGTTGATGGTGAGACATTTAAATCTGTAAAAAATGATCAATTATATTCTTTAGGTGTTTGTGGATCATACTTTGGTTTTGATCAAAATGACCTTCACACTTGAAATCTTAAAAATTCACAAGACATTGAGAAAAGTTAGATATATCAATATCGGTATTTATTCTGCAACAAAGATAAATATTTTTTTTGTCATGATGTTAGTTGTATTCAACATTCTGTGCACATAGTAGGATGTGTTGTGCAAGTACCTTGTTTAGGCCTTAAAGAATGTCTAGCATTTACTGAAAAACATCATAAAATTGTCGAAAATAATGATTCAAACAAAAAAAATAATAATAGCAATAGCAAATATCTTCGATATATCTGCACTCAATGTTTTGATACTCAAGGTGGTCATTTATTTTGACGTCAAGATAGCGGAAGTCAACCTTTTTCATGTAAAGACAAATATAAAGATGATACAACACAAGTGCTTAAACTTTTAGGACAATGGATTCTAAATGTAGCAGCATCAGATAATTCTACACAAAAAGAACTATTATTAATATATCTTAATTCAACATTATTATTTTTTGATAAAACTAAATCATATACTTTAGACTCACCTAGTCTGTTATATATCAAAATAGCTCTTCACCTTGGACAAGTCAATCTTACAAAGATAATGGAAAATGACTGAGATTTTACTCCTAAGGTATCAAAAAAGACTGAAGAAACTTTAGGTAGCATCACATGGAAATCTCAATATGAAGTGCGTCAAAATAAGAAAATTCTTGAGAATCCAAATTCTTTGACTGAATATCAATCTGCCTTTTCAGCTTGTCTTTTAGGATTTTTTAATAGTCTTATTACAATATTACAAAAAAAAAAACATGACATTGTAAATAAAAAAAGGAAACAAAGAGGATTAGAAGCTAAACCTTTTGATCAAACTCGAATAGAAAAAATTTCAGTGTTTTTTATATCAGTAATTCTTACTATTGTCTTTCCAGCTACTGATATTTGGCTTATACATATAATAAGCTCTTTGGCACACAAGTCAAAACTGTTAACATCACTTTATAGTGTTTTATGCACAGCGAATATATTATCTCATACTCAGAGATGTGAACAATGGTTAGAAAAGAATAGAATGATTAAAGCAAATCTGAATCAAAGATTAATAAAAGGCAAGAATGTTTGAAATGTGTCAGTTATTGACAATATCAATTTTAAAGAAAGTACATTTAAGTATAATAATATTTTCGATAATAGCCATAGTACTTCACATGCTACTTTACGATTAGTTTTTTAGTTTACTCTACCAGTACTACTTAAGTCTCTTATCAGTTTAAACTATAAACTAATAAAAAAATATTGTTCAGTAAATCAAATTTTATTAAAATTCAAAGTTCTAAACATGATAATATTTTTAATAGGCTTATAGAATTATACTCAAGCAATTGGGATATTGATAGTTTATATAATAAACTTACAAAAAATGTTTTTTAGGATGTCAGGTTCCTCATTCTAATCTTGTTATTCTTACTCTGGGTGATCAACCCAATTGTGATGCAAATATACATAATTCTTGTGAAATGTACTTTAATGATCTTCAATTAACAGAAAATGATTATTTAGATATTGTATCAGATGAGGCTATTTTTCAAAAACTAATTTTATATAAAGATTCAAAAAAAAGTAAATTTGTCTGATTGCTCTTAGGTCAATGGCATACATCAAAAGTGATGTGTGCTACTTTAATCACTATTTTTTCAGGGTATGAGATTTTTTCTCTTGCTGCACAACTTGGGGTCTGTTACTTAGATAAACTTGAAAGAGTCGTTAATTATGATGCACTTTTCATGTTTTGAAATTAATATGGATGACAGTAGGAATTGCACTAACTAAATATTTAGAAGGTAGAAAATGTAATGAGGTTATAAGTAATATTGAAAAAGAAAATAGTATAGTGAAAGTTTGGTTTCTTTATTTTTGTTAGATGGGATATATTATTAATCATAAAATAGGAATACGAAGAGGTGATCATAAATTACAGTTTGATTCCCTATTGGCATTTTCCTCTCTTTTTTTTGTTGCTAGTAAAAGCAATTATGTACGATCATCAACCTATTATTTAGTTCAAGTTCTCAATGATCTTCTATTACAAAAACTACTTAAATATGTAAGTTCAGTAAACCTTACACATCCTGGCTACTACTTTGCTTTGGATAAAGTACTAGAAGTTTTTGAAGTAAAGTTTATTAAGCAATTTATTAAAGCAAATATAATAGATAGTGAACAACTAAAATTACAAATAGCATCAGCTCAATCTGAAAGAGATAGGATTCAAGCACTTCTATCTAAATATATAGGAGACATAATTACAATAAATAAGGACCGCAATGCACAATCACTAAAAGAAGCTATATGGAAACTTGCTGACACTCTATTAACTGCATTTTATTTACCTAATCCAACAACACATGAACTTTTCAAAAATACAATGGAAATAAATAAAACAGAGTTTTCTCTTATTTTATCATGTTATACAGAAGGAATAAATAGACAGAATTTTTTATATTGTCAAGAAATTTTAAAAACTGAAGCACGAGTTGTTAAAGGTCACAGGCGGCATAATGTAAATATATATAAACTATCGACATTGATAAGTAACTATAGTAAAGATAAAAAGAGAAAATGTGTTGATAGTGTAATCAGTAAACCTATTATCAATAATAATAATGAATCTGGTAAACCTATTACCAATAACGATGAATCAGAAAAAGATCCTTCTTTTAAATATATCTGCCAGTTCACAAGTAATAATGCAAAAGAAATTCTTGTTCAATTACTTACTTGTAACTCTTTTTCTAATGACGATCAATTGTTGTATAAAGTCCTTCATGAACTTCAAGATGTAGATCCAGGTTAGACAAAAGAACAGGTTATTACATATTGGAAAAACTATAAAAAATAAATAAATTGCATAATATATTTTATAATTTTATTATCTAATCATAAAGTTATAATACAATTACATACATATTGATAAATTTAAAGTCATATAACCAGATAGAATATTATATAAATCGATCATTGAAAAAATAGATAATAAAATTTTTTCAATTTGATACTTTCGTCTATATAAATTTACATAATATGTTAAAATCATATAAATTGATAACAACTAAAATAAAGACTAGAGTTTCTAATATAATTACCACTTTTAGCATATTCTACCTACTTATATTAATTGGGATTGTCACCCAGCAAAACCATGCTTAGAGTATGTGTTTTTTATATATTCTAAGCATAGTTGTGTTGGGAAAACCCTAATTATAATAATATTTATACTGTGCTGCAATGGGACCACCATCTTCAACGATTTAAATACCACTTAAGTACCTTCTTTTCTTCTTAGTCACTCCTTTACATTATTAATAGCAATATTGAAAGTTATAATGTCTACAAAGATTACTACTTGGTAGATTTTAAATTGCCTTGTTTTCATTCTTAGTCATTGCTTTTTGTTACTGCACTCTAATATTAAAATAACTATCTTCAATATACTTTAAATACTACTTAAATCATTTTTTCAGTTTCAAAGGTATCTTAACCATGCTTCTAATAGTGATTATAATGATTTAAGCAAATAAGAATCACAATGTTATTATTCCTTTTTGAACAGAAGATCTTTTTCGGTTTTTGGGATGTTAAGGTTGGTAGGCTTTTTATTAAAAAGATAGGAACCTTGAAAATAATAAAAGTTATAGCATAAAGGTACAGTAAGTTATGTCTTTATATAACTAACATAAAGAAAAGATTATATTTTATTTAATTTTATTAGAAAAATGAGAAAATTTCGTATGATGATCTTATAGCAAAATACATTACACGAAAAATTAAGACATTTTCACTGATCACTAATAAAAAATCAAACAGTTAATTATGCAATTATAAAAACTGTGTCAACTTACCAAAAATTATATATTACTAAATACAGTAATCTCTATTTTATTTCTATCTAATTAATATATTTAATACTAAAACTTATATTCTAAAAAAAAAACAATTCAATCAAACTGAACTGACAGAGAATTTTCTATGTGTCAATGTTCTGACTCCTTGTTACTGAATTCACCTTCATTATACTTTTTACCAGATCCTAGAGGCCTGATGAACCAAGTCAAAAATTTTAAATTTTTAAAAAGCTCTCAAAATGGCGGGTTTTAATAATTCGGATTATCACATGAATTTTGTGATATTTTAGAATTTATTAAAATTTAATTGGATAAGTCTCTAAAATATCCCAAAATTCACGAGATAAACTCGAATTATCAAAACCGGTTCCAACCCATAGTAAAAAGCGGGCCAAACTTTTTACACCAATAAAAATTTTTTTAAGTTGGCTAAAATATTTATCAATCTAAATAACGATAAGCCAAATCTTTTTTAGGTGATTTTGACCTCAGAAGCTTAATTAAAATAAGTATGCTTTGCTCTTTTTCACGAACTGTTCTCTTAAATTCATTGGTTACGAAAACAAAAAATCGGATATTCCATCGACCAGTCTTTTCTCGTAATATCGGTTTATTTGCGAGATTTGTAGAAAATCTCAAAATACAAATTGAAAAGAACAAAGAATTCCAACAAAATGTTAAATTATTACAAGACCAAGCAGATCAATTAGGAGAATCGGAGACTTTAAAAAAGGCGAAAGAAGCTTATGCTAAGGCTAGGGTATGAATATTTTAACCGTTTCATATACCGATTTCCTGGGTAAAGAGTACCTTGTCATAGGATAGTTCATGAGAATAAATTTAGCAACTTAACTGATCTCGCTAGAGAACTTTTTGGATGAATCATATTTAATCATGATCATATTTGTATATTACGAATTTAAGGAAGAAACAATACGAAGATCCGAAAAACTTGATGGACTTAAAAAATCAGTAGAAAAGATTGGAACTAAAGTTTCGGACACGATCAAAGATGTTGGAGAGAATCCATATGTTAAAGGGACTATTAAAGGAACTCAAGAAACGGTAAAAAACATTAATATCCTTTATAAGATTGAACAAGTATTGATTTTATAAATAGTTTAAGTTTTTTATTTGTTTTACTTTTTCTAGATTTCGAACATGTCATCCAAAATATCGTCTACTACAGAACCAATACGGCAAACCAAGATGTATGCAAACATCCGTGATACATTGAAAGAAACAGTAGGAGATGATATATCTCAATATGGCGGATTCATTGATAAAGAAACAAGAAGAAAAATGAAGGAAGAATCAACAAAATATGGAGCAAAAGCCAGACGAGTTATTGAGAGAAACCCAGAGTAAGTTGCTGTTTTTATTCACATTAATTATATTAAGATAGGCTAGTAATACTTTGTTTCTGATGATTTTTTGGAACTTACAGATTCAACCTTCCAATTTTGATCAAATAGAGCAGGAGCATCTATGGTACTCCATAAAGATTCAGCATGGAAGGAAAGCTGGAATAAGTTTAAAGAAAATAATCCAGTTATGCAAGGTTCAGTATGAAAATTTTTGTTTATCAATATTTCTTTTTTATAATTTAAAGTAATGATTATTTATTTATATTACACTAAAAGGCATATTTAACATGAAAAGGAATTATCAAGATAGTGATAATGCCATCATTGCATTTACTAGAGAATTCACAGACCGTATTTCATACACATTAGGTATAGTGAATATATTAATTGAGATAGTTACCATTTCCTATGTTTTTAACTGAATAATTTTATTATAGGATCATTTTTTCAAGAGAATGAAACGGCGCAGGCAATTACACAATTAAAAATTGTAGATCCAGGATTTAACATTGAAGAGTTTATGAAAGAATTAAGGGAGTTTATTATACCAGAAATAATGGAGGCATATCTGAAAGGAGATATGGAAACTTTAAAAATATGGTGTTCAGAAGCAGTGAGTTATTAATAACAACAATTTACGTAATTTAATGAATAAAATCCAAACTTATTTATAGATTAATTAAAGATAATTAAATGAATATAGACGTATTCATTATTGAACCATGGTATGCAATCACAGATTCAGCAAGGTCTTGTAAGCGATTCAAGGGTGCTGGATATTAGAGATGTAGAGGTAAGCAAATACAATGAAACTTGATTGTATATACTTTTAATAATAAACCAATTTTAACAGTAATCTTAATTATTTATTAAGTTGGCAACAGCCAAAGTACTTGAGAATGGTATACCGGTGTTAGTTGTGTCGTTTAATGCGCAGGAAGTAGTAGTATTTCGTGATCAAATAACCAAAGAAATAATATATGGGCGAGAAGATCAAATCGATCAATCTACATACTTATGTGTGATTACCAAGCAAGAAGATAATTTAACCGATCCCATAACAGCCGGATGGAGAATTATAGGTAATATTAACGATAATGTTCCGAATATAATTATAAATACTTATATTAACATTTTAACTTATTTTACGCATATTCTAACTAAGAAATGGCTAAGCACAGGTCACAAACTTTAATATGGTAAAATAATAATTTTAATAACCTTCATGGCTTGTCATAGTTTTCAATTTTTAAAAAAACGGATTTTAATACGTCTATTGAGCGACGGAACAACCAAATAACTATCCGTATGAATAAAAATCATTATTCCAAATCAGACCGTGTAATAAGTGAATGTAATTAGTTAATACAGTTAGGGATGCAATGAGTGAATGCGGTTTGTGAATGCAATTAGTAAATTGATATTTCCCTTTTTAATATTGCCATACCCTTGTTAATAGAAATCAATATAAATTATTAGGGTGGGAGTTAGCAGGGGTGTGGCTAGTGTTCCTATGAACCCGAACCTATAGTAGGTTCGGGTTCGGTTCAAAATTTGAACTGAACCCGAACTGAAATTAGTGTTTGGGTTCGGTTCGAATTTGAACTTATATTACTGGTTCGTGTCGGGTTTGGCTAAACGTTATAAGTTATTTTATAAATAAAATTAGTATTAATATAGAAAGCACATTTAGTTTTATATATTTAATTGTTACATTTAATTTATTCAATAGTTATTTTTTTGATAAATTATTTAAAAATTTTTTTTAAAAAAATTTTTGGCAGTTTTGTCAATATTTTTTACTAAGAGAATTTCATAATTAATCATACAAATGTTAGTTTAATATATAGGTTTGATATTTTTTGTTATTATAAAAGTATTTAAAAGCAGTTTGTCATATTAGTGTAAGTTCATATCTGTTACTAAAGGCTATTTAGATTAATTTTTGAAATTTTTTTTTTTCTTTAAGTAGTTGCATTAGTATTTTATTAAGAATTTTTTTTTTTTTTTGTATTAAGATGACTTTTTTGAGTCCTTATCATTTTCTTAACAATCATTTTTTTGACAACCTCTTTTCTGACAATCATTTTTCTGATAATCATTTTTCTAACATGTTAATTTCTCTGATAATTATTTTTTAGATATGTTAATTTTTCTGACAATTATTTTTCTAAACAAGATTATTTTCCTAACATGATCATTTCTTTGATATGATCATTTTCTCAACATATCATTTACCTGATATATCATTTATCTGATATAATTATTTCTCTAATATATCATATTTATCTAATATATTATTTACTTGATATATTATTTTTCCAACATAATCATTTCACTAATAATTATAAAATTATTTAATAGACAAAATTATTTGTTTTTTTTTATATTAAAAATAAATGAATATTTATGTTTGTCTTTTTTAATTTCAATTTTATGAAGATATTAATTTCCAAAATCAAATGTTCTACTAATATTTATCATTTTAACTGTTTTTTTTTTTTTGTATTGAAAATAAATAAATGTTTTATGTTTGCTCTTTTCAATTTCAATTTTATAAATATAACAATTTTCAAGATTGTGTATTTACTAATATTTATCATTTTAGCTACTTTTTTTTTTGTATTATAAATAAATAAACATCTTATATTTGTTTTTTTTCAACTTCAATTCTATGAAAATAGTAATTTTTAAGATCATATGTTTCACTGATATTTACTATTCTGGTTACTTTTTTTTATATTGAAAATAAATAAACATCTTATATTCATTCTTTTTAATTCTAATTTCATGAAGATAGTAATTTCCAAAATTACATATTCTATTAATATTTATTATTTTAGTTATTTTTTTTTGTATTGAAAATAAATAAGTATCTTATATTTTTCTTTTTAATTCTAATTCTAAAAATATAGAAATTTTCAAAATTATATATTTTATTATTATTTACTATTTTGACTGTTTTTTTTTTTATATTAAAAATAAATAAATGTCTTATATTTATTCTTTTCAATTCTAATTTCATAAAAATAATAATTTTCAAGATTATATGTTCTATTAGTATTTATAATTTTAGCTGTTTTTTTTGTATTGAAAATAAATAAATATTTTATGTTTGTCCTTCTTAATTTTAATTTCATGAAGATAGTAATTTCTAAGATCACATGTTTTACTAATATTTACCATTCCAACTATTTTTGTTTTTTTTTTGTATTATAAAATAAATGAATATTTTATATTTATTTTTTTCAACTTTAATTCTATTAAGATACTAATTTTCAAGATCATATGTTCTACTAAAATTTATCATTCTGGTTATTTTTTTTTTATATTGTAAAATAAATAAATATTTTATATTTTTCTTTTTAACTTCAATTCCATTAAGGTAACAATTCCCAAGAACACATGTTTCACTAATATTTACTATTTTGATTATTTTTTTTTTATATTATAAAATAAATGAATATCTTATATTTTTCTTTTCAACTCCAATTTTATGAAAATAGTAATTTCCAAGATTATATATTTCATTAGCATTTATTATTTCAATTACTTTTTTTTTGTATTGAAAATAAATGAATGTTTTATGTTTACCTTTCTTAATTTCAATTTTCATGAAGATAATAATTCTTAAGATCATATATTTTATTAACATTTATCTTTCTGACTACTTTTTTTTTTATATTGAAAATAAATAAATATTTTATATTTTTCTTTTCAATTTCAATTCTATAAAGATAGTAATTCTCAAAATGAATGTTATATTTTTCTTTTCAATTCCAATTCCATAAAAATAATAATTTCCAAGATTGTATATTCTATTAGTATTTACCATTCTGACTACTTTTTTTTTTATATTAAAAATAAATGAATGTTTTATATTTTCTTTTTAACTTCAATTCCATAAAGGTAACAATTTCTAAGATTATATATTCTATTAACATTTATTATTTTAGTTATTTTTTTTTTTTTTGTATTGTAAAATAAATAAGTTTTATGTTTTTCTTTTTAACTCTAATTTCATGAATATAGCAATTTCTAAGATTGTATGTTTCACTAGTATTTATTATTCTGTTTTTTTTTTTATATATTATAAATAAATAAACATCTTATATTTGCTTTTTTCAATTCTAATTTCATAAAGATAACAATTTCCAAGATCATATTTTTTACTAACATTTATTATTCTGACTATTTTTTTTTGTATTAAAAATAAATGAATATTTTATATTCACTCTTTTCAACTCTAATTCTATGAAGTAGTAATTTTTAAGATTGTATATTCTATTAGTATTTATTATTCTGACTACTTTTTTTTTGTATTAAAATAAATGAATGTTTTATATTTTTTTTTTTAATTTTAATTTCATGAAGACAACAATTTTCAAAATTATATGTTTCACTTATATTTACTATTCTGGTTACTTTTTTTTGTATTAAAAATAAATAAGTGTCTTATATTTTTCTTTTTAATTTTAATTCTATTAAGGTACCAATTTCTAAGATTATATATTTTACTAATATTTACTATTCTAGCTGCTTTTTTTTTATATTAAAAATAAATGAATGTCTTATATTTTTCTTTTCAATTTTAATTTCATTAAGGTAACAATTCTTAAGATCATATGTTTCATAAATATTTACCATTCTAGTTACTTTTTTTTTGTATTGAAAATAAATGAATATATTATATTTGTCCTTTTTAATTTCAATTCTATAAAGACAAAAATTTATATTTTATTAATATTTATTATTTTTACTATTTTTTTTCATATTATAAAATAAATGTATATATTAAATAATTAATATGTAAAAATTATTATAAATTTGATAAATTATTATATTAATTTGATAATTAATAAGTTTGATTAGAAATTTTTGATAAAATCATCATATTTATATAATAAAATTAATAAAATTTAAAGATTTATTATAATTATATTATAGTATAATAGCAATTTTTAATTATTTTTTTGAATTTATTATAATTATTTTTTAATTATATTTATATATATAATAAATTTAAATTATTCTTATTAGAAAACTTATATAAATCAATATATATATATATATTAGTAAAAATCAAACAATTTATAGTTGAATTTACTATTTTAAAAACAGTTATTACCTTATTATTTTTAAATCTTTTAAATTTTTATTTTTAAATTCTTTTGTTTTTTTTTATTTTATTTCAATAAAGCTTACAACTTGTGAAATTATTCTTCTAGTCTATAACAAACCTATAATTAATATTTATAATTATATCATAACAAAAAATAAAAATTAAGAAAATCTCTATTATTGGTGTTGTAAGAAGCATGATATTTTGAATTATGGCAGACATGCTAATATTATATTAATTAATAGAAAACATATTCTTAAAAAGATAAAAAACATAATCATGCTGCTGAAATAAGTAGAACTAGTGTTAGAAAATTAAATAATCAAATAAAAGAACTAGTAAGACAAACTCTTAGTCTACTATCACAGATTATTTAATCTGTTATTACAAATAAACTTTTAAATATTTATCTATATGTTTAGTTCTATGATTTACTTTGCCAAATAGTGCAATAAATTTGATATTTAAACCTTTCTTCTGGATTATCAAATTTACTAAACAATATTATTATTTCTAATAATTTAAAAAACTTTAGATAATTTGGATTTTTTAATTAAGAATTCTACTATTAGTAATAAATAAATTTTGCTTTTTACTACAGTTTCAAATATTGTTACTTAAGCAATTTATTAGTTTAGCTAATAGATAGAACCTTTAATACTATAATAACTATTTTTTAACAATTATATACAATTTATAGGATTGTTGAATGATAATAATTTTAAAGTTTTATCTCTTATATATGCCTTAATGTTTAGTAAATCAGAGCTATACTATAACAAATTATTTTAAAACTTAATTGACTTCAGTAAAGACTATAATATTTGTTTAGAACCAGAATTTATTTTGATAGATTTTAAGCTTACTGTTATAAATGCATTAAGAACAGATATTATTTGTTATATGATTTAATATATACAATAGGATAGCATGGCATTATAGATACTTTTTGAATTTTAATAGTTCAAAATCAGGTAAGTAAACATAGTGCAAAATTTTTTTTACTTGTTTGGTAAATCTCAAGATACAACATACTAAAATTTCACATAGTTTCATTAGATTGCACCAAAGTTATGTAAAAGATAAGCAAACTGCCATATTTGGATATATATGAAAATTGATTTTTTGAATTTTTTTTTTTTAAAAAAAAAAAAATTATAAAAAATTGAATTTTTGTTTGAATCACTTCAAATTTCGCTCAAATGTAGTATGATACCTAGGTAATATTATGCAATATAAAAAAAGGCAAATATATATAATGGATTGGTATAAATAAAAAAAAAATTATTGGGGGTTTTTTTTTTTTACAAAAAATAGGCTACAAGAAAGATTTAACAAAAAGTCAAAGAGGTGAAATAATTTATGAGCACAAATATGAGAACTCACTTCATACAATTGCAATTACAGCTGGTTGTAGCAAGTTAGCTATCTGAAATATAATAAAGGAATATAATGAGTTGGGTGAAGAAGCACAAAAAAAAAAAAAAGACTTGGTCCTTCAAAGATTCTAACTGCTTCAGATTTTGAAGACCTAAAGAACTTAGTCATAAATAGTAACTACTGCCTTAGTCTAATCCAAATAACCAACCTTCATAATTGCCAAAGTGAAACCAAAATTTCTGAGTAGACCATGTGTCATGCTTTGCATAACTTAAACTTGTTCTCACATGTGGCCCTCCTGAAACTATTTATTTCAGCTGCAAATGTTCAAAAAAGATATGAATAGGTACTTGCATATCAAGATTGGTTTGTTTGACATTTTAAGCATGTGTTGTGATTAGACAAGACCTATGTTTGTCTCTTTCTTGGTTCTCCAGTCATGTATAGCATAAATCATCTAAAAAATAAGAAATTGACTATGTAGAATGTACTGTAGATTATAGCCTAGGTCATATATATTGGAGCTGCTTCTCCTGATTCAAAGTTGTGCCCTTTGTTCTTCTAAAATCTTCTGCAACTGATGTTTTATACCTTGAAATTCTCTGGAAGTATACTCTTCCTACTATAAAAAAATTTCTTAGAAACAGTAATTTTGATCATCCAATTTTTATTCAGAATAATGTAAAACTCTATATTGATGCAGCATCGGTAAAATTTTTAAATAAAAATTGGGTTCATATGATGAACTGGCCTCTACAGAGCCCAGATCTTAATCCAATTGAGAATTTGTAGTCTGAGGTAAAGATGTCTCTATGTCAAAAGAAAAGACCAGGTAATCTCAA
The DNA here is from genome assembly GCA_910591915.1 of Cetraspora pellucida. Lineage (NCBI taxonomy): Eukaryota > Fungi > Glomeromycota > Glomeromycetes > Diversisporales > Gigasporaceae > Cetraspora > Cetraspora pellucida. The sequence continues at coordinate 22,562 of CAJVQA010000440.1, forward strand.
TGAATTGGACATTCTTGTTAAAAGAGCATGGTATGATACACTACTAGAACTTTGCTGTAAACTTATCATTAGCATGCCTGATCAGGTTGATGCTTGTATAAAGGCTAAAAAGAGTTTTTTCAAATATTAAAATATAATTAGTTTTTTTTTTTGTTAAAAAAAAATTGTAAAAAAATAAAAAAAAACATAAATTTTAAGATTTAATACAAATAAAAAAACAAAGTTCATGGGCTTTTTTATATAACTATTGTGTAATCAAATGAAATTGTATAAAATTGTAGTATGTTGTATCTTAAGATCTACTAATCATGTGACAAAAATTTTGTATTATGTTTACTTACCTGATTTTGAACTATTAAAACCAAAAAGTATTCATAATGCCATGTTACCCACTATATAATACTTATTCAAATAATATATAAATAACTTATATTAATAAATACAGTTGTTTCTCAATATAGTCATTTTTATCTAATTACATTATATATAATTACAGTTATATGTAAGCTAAACTATGATTATAGAAAAAACTTATACATAGTATATCAAAAATGTGTACAAGTGAGATCATTAAAAAACAAAAAGTAAACAAAAAATTGGTACTAAAATATTAAATATATTAACTAAAATATAACAAAAGATACTTAAAAAGAGAAAAAATAAACTCTCAAAATACTTAAAACTTATTCAATATAGCCAAAAAACAAAAAACCCTAACTATTAAACTACAAGACTTCAAAACTTCTTTTAATACTGACTCAGTGCTGTTACCTTCTCAGATGGATCTTTATAAGGCTTCAGTTTAGCTAAACATCCAAGTTATACTAGTTACATTTCAAGTTTTCTAAAATGAAAGACTTAAAAAAAATGCAGAACTAGAAACAAAATTTTCTTTCTTAAAAAAAAATAAAACTAACAACTCTAACTCTTTTGTTTCTTTTACATCTTATTTTTGTCAAAAAAATTTAACAAAAAGTAAGCAATTCAGTTTATCTCTTATAAAATTTTAAATAATGTCATATACTACAGCCATCCAAACAAATATGTCCAAATCAGTAAATATTCTTATGCTGCAAAACTTTCTTATTACATTACCCAATTCACTATACTCAGCATCTGTATTTAATAGTTTTATTTCAAAAAACAACCTATAAAATCCTAAACCAATTACACTTACAAAAGCTCTACCAACTCAATTAACATTAATGCTAACTATGCATATTGACAACATGAACATTATCTCTAATACTTCTAAAGATAATCAACCTGTTACTAATAAATCTTATAGTAAAGCAGTAACATTAAACCTATTAAAACAAAAAAACAATATAACTTTCGATTGGTGTAATTTTGTAACTAAAACTCTTGCTGCAAGATAAGTATCTAAGTTTGATCTTCAAACTTGGAACAATGATAAAATGATTGAAGTTCTTAATAATAAACAATAACTTTTAGAATTTTTTACTTACAAAATTTAAACTATTTCTTCAAATCACAACATCCTATATGCTATTAACCAAAAATTCAATTATTTAGATATAGCATTTTTTTACTCTTTTATAAAAACAAAAGTCACAACTTTTTAACACCAAAAAGAATTCAACTCTTTATATCAAATCACTCTTGAAAAATATAAAAAATTACATAATATTATTTTGATTAACAAATTTAATAAAGATCAAATCCACAAAAAACTCAAAATTAAACTTACTTTAGATTATATTAAAAACCTAGATTTTCTTACAACCAGTCCTTATGAATATACAAAACACATATTCTACTACCTCAACCTTGCACAAATCTCTTGTGTACTTACTTTTGAAGAAACATACAAACTTCTTAATAAAGCATACTCTTAACTCCTTATTCTACTACCAACTTCTTCCAATCTAATTGACCAAAATATAAAAGAAATACTTCTCTTTCTATTTCTAATTAAAGATTGAAAATATACTTGAGCAACAATATTAGCACTTTATAAAATCTATACTTTTGACCAACTTAATGACAGCTACTTTGCTAATCTTATCATCTCTCTTTTTAACAACTCAACTAATTTAAATGCAGAAACACATGCAATTTTTCCAATAACAAGTCAATCTGAACTACCTTATCTAGCAAATTACAGACAAAAACTGCACAAATATTACAACTTTGATCATATACCATCCAACTACTTTAATTTATCACCTACTTAAGAACCTTTACTATCAATATCTCAAAACCTTAACTCTGTTATAAGATACCTTTTTTCTTATAACTCTAAAGATGCAACCAATTTCAAACTTTATATAAACATCTTTCAAGAACATTATAGTTTTTACAAAATCCCAAATAACTACTTTATTCAAAAAAAATTACTTTCAAAAAAACCAAATCAAATCAAAATCTTTATTACTTATAATTTTCCTATAATTGATTATTACTTGACAAAAAAATTTCTAGTGAAAATACAAGATACAAATAAGTTCAACATTCTATTATCACTACAGTATATGACTGTTAACCTTACAAACAAACCTCAACTATCTACAGATCTCAATTTGATTACAGAGCTTAATCTAACATTTCCTATTACAAGCTCTAAAATTCTAGTAGAAACTATTAAATAACTTTATACATATTACTTCTTCTACCAACTACCTACAGAATAGATCTCAATTAAAGATACTACAAAAAAATAAAATACTAAATTAAGTCTTTCTTCAAGTCTTAACAAAATTCAAACATGTCTAAGAAAATTAGATCAATCCCAAACCATTTAACTACCAATACTAACACACAAACAGATAGCAAATAACATCTTACAACTTCATAATTACTTTTCTTTTCAAGGTTTATTTTTACAACTATTTGAATTTTCCAACTTACCTAACTCTCATTAAGATATTTTTGATAACTACTCTCTTTAACTATAAGCATCATACAATTAAGAACTGATTTATCATCTTTCCAAATAGACAGCAACAACTCAACTAAAATACAAGATATTTCTACAAACAATTTCACTATAAATATTAAGGATTATTTTAACCTTGCTACCCATAATACTCAAGGACTTAATAACCTATTAAAGTTGCAAATCTGGCTTAAATACTGTGTCAAAAATAATTATTATATAGTTTTTATTACAGAAACAAAACTAAAAAACTCTTCTTTTGCAGAACTCTCTAATTTTTTATATAAAATTTACATATCAAACTTTATATTTAAAGACAACTCTTAATGTAAAACCAGCATAGATACTGCAATTATGCTTTATAATTCACTTCAACCTTATATATTCAACATTTAAACTGTTTTAGACACTACAATATACATTAATTTCATTTTTCTTTTAACAATAAATTTTGTATAATTTTATTATACTTATCTTTAAACTATTCAGAACAGCTTAAATCTATACAAAACACAATCATAAATTAGTTAACTCAAGCAAGAAGTAATAATTGGCATACAATTACAATGGAAGATTTTAATAAAAACTTCAATCAATAGCAAATCTATTCTCTTTACTTCAATTCTTATCATCTACAAGCTTATTAGAATTCTATATTATAACAAAACCTACATAACAAAAAGCTCAAATCAAAATCAAATTGATAACATATGAGTTAATTCTAAAGTTCTTTTAGACTTTACTTAACTCTTAATTACTGATTTGGTTGATATTACTAATAGTGATCATAAAATAATTACCACTACTTGGAAGACAAACTTTCAACTAAAAATATCTAAATCTAAAAAAAAAAAAAAAAGATATACCTTTATTACCAAATAACAACAGACACCTAAGAAGATTTTGCTAACAAACTAGAAACTAAAATCAAGTTAATAAATCTGATTCACAATATTATGATACTACAATAGCTAAACAATCTCTGGAATAAATAATCAAATTTAATCAAGAAAATTGCAAATTAAACTATACCAAAAACATATATCATGCTTAAAAAATACCAAGCTTTTTCTTTCAAAGCAACTAAATTACATTTAGTACTTAAATTAACAAACAAATATCTTTCTATTCTGAGAAATAACAAACTTCTAATTTTAATTTATTTTACAATACAATATTTAAATTTATTTCAACAAATATTATTATATTTAGAATAATCTATTTCTTTATATCAATTCCAGAACTTAATGTTAAACTTTAATAACTTTTAGCAAACTATAAAGTAGCTTAAAAAAACCTTATAGAAAGCCCACAGTCTAGAAATTCAAAATGTACAAAGAAAAAAAATAAATTTCTACATACAATGAAAATATAATAACATAGAATCAAATATATCATGCATAATAAACAGTATACTTAAACACAATCAGGATCAAGTCTCTTTTGACAAAATCATAATATCAGACAGAATAGTTAATAGTCTAGAAAAAATAAAACAAGCAACAAAAGAGTATTTTAATAACTGAACTAAACACAACTCAACAAATCCTAATTTTGAATATAAATGGACTCAGTTTCTTTAACTTTTACTATATATTAACCCAATATACATAGGTTAAATAAATAAATAAAAGATAAATAATAGATAAATAACAGAAAAAAAACTGCATTATTCTACTCTATATCTACAAAATAATAGCAGCATAATAGCAGCATAATAGCAGAATAACAAAAAATAACAGAAGGTTTGTCAATATAAGTAATATAATAGTAATATAATAGTAAAATAATAAAACAGTTTTATTATTTTACTTTTAATTACAAAGACTAAAAGTAAAACAATAAAACTGTTCTATTATTTTGCTATTATGTTACTATTATGTTACTTATATTGACAAACCTTCTGTTATTTTACTGTTATTTTGCTGTTATGCTGCTGTTATACTGCTATTATTTAGCAAATATAGGGTAGAATAATGGCAGTTTTTTTTTTTTGTTATTTACTTATTATTTACTTTTTATTTATTCATTTGATCTGTGATATACAATGACTTATCACAACTAATATCAATCATTAAATTAATATAGATCATAACATTATTACTACTATACAAAGCTATTGACCTTTTAATAAAATAATCTAACACTTACTAATATCAGCAAAACAAATTTTTCTTTAGATCTTTAATACATGTTTAATAATTAAAAAAACACCAAGTAGCTAAGAACATGCAAACATATGAGCTATCTTAAAAAAACAATACTACAACAATGACCTCTTATACACTTGACTGATTATACTAATTAAAAATACTTAAAAAATTTTTACTAAAATAATTACCCATCGATTAAATAAAATTCTTACTTAACATCTAATTTTAAATCCAAACAACAATATTGCACTCCTATTCACATCTACTCTTCAACCTATCTAAACTATTTCTTATATAATAGAGCATGCTAATATAACAAAAAAAATACTAGATCTTAGTACAAGATATGTTCAAAGCCTACAATACAGTACACATTCTTCTACTAATCAAACCACTTCAATGAATCTATATTTCTTCTTCAATTATAAATCTATTAAATAATCTTCTTAACAACAGACAAATTCTGTTATTACAAGCATTGAACTAACACAACCTTATATTATACAAGATAGAATTGATCAGAAAGAAACTTTTTTTCCAATCCTATAGAGGATCTACTATGATCTATTTATTAATTGTATTAATACAATATACCAAGAATATTAACTTAATACTTATCTATATTCTTCTACTATATCAATACATACTTTGGTAGTAACATACATAGATAATACAATATGAATAGCTAAAAGTAAACAAGAGTTACAAAACATATTAAAAACAGTCAACTCTTTTTTTTTTTATACCAACATCAAAATCAATCTATACAAATCAACACTAGTGACTAATAATTCAGATTCTAATACTAATATAATATTTCAAGAAAACACTAATCCATATTGTGCAAAGTGTCTGAACATATTAGAAAACATGGTTCATATGCTTATCTGCTTATACAACCAAATAGAAATAAAAGAAATAATAAAAGAAGCAATAACAAAAACCTGTGAAGATAATAAAATCAAAATGACTATATTAACAAATCTAGCTCAAGAAATCTAAATCATCTACATAGACTAACAAATTCTGATTAGAATTATAACAAATAACTTATTTGAACTAGGATCACTAAAAAAGAACTTATTACCAAACATTTATCACTAAATTACAAAAAAAATATATAAATATATATAGAAATCAAGTAGAACATATGTTTAACAATATATTTCATTTGCACCAACTATTACTACTATTAAGCCAGACTATACACTACTAATATCAATAGATAGACAATATACTTTATAGCTCAATAGATTTATATATTTAAACTAAACATCACCTCTTACTAAACCCATAAACTAGAGATCTCTTAACCATTCTAGCTAAGAATAGGTTAAGAATAAATTAGCTCTAATCTTTACTCTTTTAGTTTAATGTATTAATTTGTACTATTGTACTTAATTATATATTACTAAAATAAAAGACTAGAGAAAAGATCTCTTTAAAAAAAAAAAAAAAAAAAAAAAAAAAAAATGTACAAGGTTGGCAGTACAAACAAAATTTTTAAAATTTGTTAAGATTAGTTAGAGTTGGAATCTAAAGAAGGATGATTTATATAGTAAATTTTCCTAATGAAAACTTGATTGTTAAGCTTTTGGCAAAATAAATGTTTTGTTTTAAATTTATTCGAATATGTCATATTAAACCTATTGTTCAGAAGAGCTGTGCTGCAAATCTTATACATATTTACAATATGCCTTCACATAAGCATAACTCTGTTATAAGCACTTTTTTAAAAATTTTATTATATGCTAACTGTATGATTGTAGAGAAAAACAATTTTATTTTATTTAAATTTTATGAAATAACTAATATTATTTTTTATATTTAGAATTTTTTGTTATCTAAAGTAAGAGGTGTTTTTTTTATTTGTTTCAAAAAATATACAAAAGAGTTTAAGCTGCTTATTTAACTACTTGATATAAAACTGATAAGATTTTAGCTTAAAAATTCACCAAATTCCTGTATTTGCTTTTTTTTTTTTAGATGAAAATTTCAGTGCATTGATAAGCTAAAAGATCATATTTTAGAAGAAGTAAATTCAATTGTCAAATGGTTTAAAGAGACCTATATTTACTGTCATATAAGATGAGTATTCAGAAATAGAAATGTAATTTGGAAAGACTTATTATTTCTACTTTCTTTTTGATTAGTTAATAAAAATAATAAATATGATTTTCTCAAAACTAATAATTTTGTTGAGGCCTGGCACAGAAGATGAGAGACTTTAATTGGCTTAAGTAATTTAATATTTTTAAATTTATAAAAAAAATTCAAAAAGAGCAAAATTAAGTTCAATTTGATATTACAGCTATTTTATGAAGAATGCCAAGATCTTCTCAAAGAAGACAAAATAATAAACATAAATTATGAATTAGAACTGTTTTAGATAATTATGATAATAGATCATTAATGAACTTTCTTGAAGAAATTATACACAATCTTTTATTATAGATTATATATTTATTTATTTACAAATTGTATCTTATTAAATTATATTATATTTATTGTATATATATAATACATATATATATACTAGAGTGATAAATTAACTAAGTAAATCAAACCTATATCAGCAATATTAGTATTTTACTATAATTAGATTTTAATTAATTAATTAAATATTATATTAATATATATTTAAATAATTACAATTAATCTTAATAGGCATTAAATTAATTATTACTAAGGTGTGGTGACTTAGTAAAATGGTTAAGTTGTCATACTCCCAAGTGATAGGTTGTGAGTTTAAAACCCACTGATAGTGAAATTTGAATAATTACCTATGTAATATATAGATGGTATTATGACAATGGCATTCTGTCGATCAGTTGGGATAAGATATCTGTAACTATAGTCGCACCAGCATGACTGACAGGTCTGGGGCATCTGTATAACCTGTTACACAGAGGAATGCAAACTGATACCAGACAGTGCAAACCTAAAATAAGTCCTTAGGCCATGTAAATCCATAGAACTAAAAAGCCAAAGCCTACTTGGAAATTCCGAGCAGAGAGATAACATAGATCTTTGACGATACTACTGTAAAGACTAGACCTAAAAAATGGATACTAATGTAAAGGATTCAGGTAGGCAAGAACCTCAGGTGAGGGGTACCACCAACCAGGTTGCCAGATTTCGAACTGGAAGAAAAGAATATTGGGCCAGCTTCAATATACCAAAAACAGATCACAGTCCTTCCAGGCTATCTGGATTGAGAGTCTGAGTTCAAAGCAGAGGTATACTAAAAGTACTAGAGATATGCTGTAAAGTCAGTATTGGAGTCTGGATGAACTCTGCAAGAGTAGCCTATGTTAGTGTTCTAAAAGTGGATAGATAGTTAACAACAAGGGGCCCCCTGTGCCTTACTGGCAGATGACATATACTGAAATGTGTAATGGCCTAAGAACCAATACAAAAAGAGTAGGTACCATACTGCTCAGATGGTATACTAGTTAGGTATATATAGGGGGTTAGTTGGAGATTCCAATATGACAGAGCAGATGATCAGAAGGTTTAAATTAATAATCTCCTAGTAAATTATAGATATGGCATCTAGTGTAAAACCTTAGAGCAGACTACTTAAATAGGCAACCAAAAGTTGCATGTGTGACTAGCTGTACTCTTATCTTTGTAAAAATAGTTGTAATAGTAACCTAATATAAAGTCAATAAAGTATTATCACAAGTATGGCCTTAACAAAAAAAAAAAAATTTAATTATTACTCATGTAATATAAAAAACTTTAATATATCAAATTTCATAGTTTGTTTATCTAGTTTTAATTTACTTAGTTATTATTATAATGCATATGTACCTGGCACCTAATTTGTTATGCAGACCATGTGTATAAAATTTGAAATATCAGATTTTATAGGCTAAATTACTCTTCTTTATACAATGTTACAACTTTATACATTAATGTTTGAATATTATAATTGTGCTGATTTTGCACTTATATATAGTATTACTTATACTAATACTGTGTTAATAACAATAACTACAAATATTAAAAATATTTAGATAAAAGCTAATAAGTATTTTACAGAAAGTGATGGTCTAGCTTATAAAATACAATATGGAATAAATTAAATAGTTAGTGCACTTAAATCATTTAACTTACTTTAATAATTTTCTTTACTAAAATGCTGTAAAACAGTTTATTTATTAGTTGAGATAGAACTATCATAAGTGCTTTAGTTTTGTAATTTGTTATATGATTGCTTAAATTACTATGTTGATATAAGCAAAAAAAATAATAGTTAACAATAATAGTGCAATGGGATAGGAAAAGTGAATTAGTTTGTATTTTATTGTACATTGTAGTAGTCAAATTTTTTTTTTGCAGATAATTTATAATTATAGAAGTTTTTCTTCTATAATATATTATTAGCCATAGTAGTATAATATCTATTTTTGTGGTTTTCATAAAAAATAAAATTAACAAGATTAGTAAATTAGTAAAATAGTTCAGTAAAGAAAAATAAAAAAATAAGTATTAATTTTTAATCTAAAAAAATAATATATATAAGCATTAAAAATTACTTTAAATAAAGAAATAACTCTTAGTATTGTGACTTTAAAAATAATATATTAGAAATATCCAAGTAGTTTTTACCCTTTAGCATAATACAATATTTGTATTTTGTTACATTTTCTTGTTTTTATAACTATTGTAGACTCTATTTTTTAAGTTAAATAAGAGAGAAAGAGAATATATATATTAGTAATTAGATTTTTTATATATTAAAATCTATTCTGATAAATTCATAATTACCTTGTTAAGTAAACTTTTTCTTTGTATAATATTACAATATCATATTTTGTAATTAGACCTTATTTGCTATATTATACTTTGATAATTATTACAATATTTTATAGAGTTAGATCATTATTTATACTTTGTATAATAATAATAATTAGTTAGAGTCTAATAGAAATATATTATTATAATCAAGCTATAAATTACTAATCTATTTATATTTAAAAGTATTAACTCACCTATTACTAAAATTAGTACTACTAACTACTAAAATTACAAGCTATCTGCTACTAAATTATTAGCCACTAATTACTCATCTATTGATTTTTAAATATTGAGTACAACTATTATCAAAGTTATAACCCAATTTATTACTAAAATCATAAGCTCTGTTTGCATTAAACTATGAATCTTAAAATTATTAAATTACTTACTGTTAAAATTACTAACATAACTGTTGTTTAAATCATAAATTGTCTACTTTGAATTTACTAATCTGTTAATTAAAAAATCACTAATTAAGATAAACAAGCAAAATATTATATTATAAAGATGCAGTTTAAATTCATTCTTATTTGTAAAAATTGGCATGACTGATGCTAAAATTTGGGATCATAATTTAAAAATATAAGCATTGCTAAAATTTATATATACTCTAATTATTAATTCTATCTTTAAACACTAACTCAATTATAAAAAAAAGCAGAAAAAAATATAACAATTTTTTAAAAATTTATATCAAAATATATTCAAATTTTAGCATCAGCTGTGACAATTGTTACAAAAAATATTTTAGTCATAATTTTTTAATATTTTATTAACTAAAGTTTTTATAAGATTTATTAACAACTTATCTCTAGTCTAAAATTTATAAGACATTAAATGAAAAATCATTTTATTACTTAACTTAATTATATATTATAATTAAATTTAATTATTCATTCTAAGTAAAGCATTTTCTGTTTCTAGTTTTGGCATAACTACATTGTATAGCTATCTAATTTATAAATGATTTAAGATATACTATTTGATTTTATAAATATTTATAAATTATAGAGAAAGATAGCACAAATAAAGCTTGTATTAGACATGTAATCCAAATATAACAATTGAAAAATAAATAAATTAAGACAGAGAAAAATTAACATTTACATATAATTTTAACTTATAATTATAAATGTATTCTAATGAATACTATTTAGTAAGTTATTAAAGAAATTAACAATAAAGACACTAGTAGTATTAATATCAATATTATCTAATTTTATTTAGCAGCATAATTATGATCTCTTGCTTTTCTAAAAATATGATTTCTATTAATTAATATGGTATTAACATATTTATCACAATTTAAGGTATCATATTTATCACAGTACCAATAATAAAGGTCTCTTTGACTTTTATTCTTTATCATAATATAACTATGAATATTAATTATAAGTTTATTATGAACTGAAGAAATGATTTTGTAAATTGTATATTTTATTGTAATAAGATGAAAAAATAAGAGTTTGAATTTAGAAAGAATAAGATAATTTCTGTTTTTAAAATATCAAAAGTAAAAACTTGAGATTTAGAAATAACAAAATAATAATAATAAACATTTTTAAAATATTAAAGTAAAATTTAAAGAATTTAAAAATAATAAGGTAATGACTGTTTTTAAATTATAAATTCAACTATAAATTGCTTAACTTTTACTAATACATATATATATTAATTTATATAGAGCTTTCTAATAAGAATAATTTAAATTTATTATATACTGTATATAAATGTAATTAAAAAAATAATTATAATAAATTCAAAAAAATTAATTAAAAATTACTATTATATTGTAATATACTTATAATAAATCTTCAAAGTTTATTAATTTTATTATATTCATGTAATATTTTATCAAAAATTTTTAATCAAACTTATTAATTATCAAATTGATGCAATAATTTATCAAATTTATAATAATTTTTATATATTAATTGTTTTTTTTTTTTTTATAAGTAAAGTCCTTATTTTAAGAGATATGATGTTTTTATTCAAATATATTAGAAAACAGAAGCCTCCAGAGGCTTCCTTATATTGAAAGTTACAACTAGCCACTCATGCACTTTTGGTGCCTAATTTAAGTAGTTCACTTACACATTGCTATATAAATTCTACACTAGTTGCCATACCTGCAAGCCAACTAGGGATCTTGCCTATTTAAACCCTCTGCATATGCAATCCTTCTTGTATTATGAGAACATCTTAAGGCTACACCTATCCAAGT